>BQNB010020668.1:1626-65203 GCA_026074375.1 Tanacetum coccineum | reverse complement strand
TAAATATTGTCATTTTTCACCGTCTCGATTTCATTTATCCATTTCTTTTGATCAAGGAAGCCACGTGTCCACAAAAAAAAAAGGTTTTATGTATCCAAAATCTCTTTTATGTATCAAGGCTGGTGAGAAAAGACTTGATGACATTCATGTTGTGCGCGATTTCCCTGGGGTGTTTCCGGATGATTTATCTGGGTTGCCACCCATTCGTGAAGTTGAGTTCCACATTGATCTTATTCCGGGTGCTCTACCTGTTGCTAAGGCACCCTACCGTCTAGCTCCGTCTGAAATGAATGAATTATCAAAACAACTCGAGGAATTGCAAGAAAAAGGTTTCATTAGGCCAAGTAGTTCGCCATGGGGAGCTCCTGTACTTTTTGTCAAAAAGAAAGACGGTGCCATGAGGATGTGTATTGATTATAGGGAGTTGAATAAGTTGACCATTAAGAACCGTTACCCTCTCCCTCGGATTGATGATTTGTTTGACCAGTTGCAAGGTGCTTGTTGCTTTTCCAAGATAGATCTTCGATCAGGCTATCACCAGTTACGAGTTCATGAAGATGATATTCCTAAAACCGCGTTCAGAACCCGTTATGGTCACTTTGAATTTACCGTTATGCCATTCGGACTTACCAATGCTCCTGCCATATTTATGGATTTGATGAACCGTGTCTGCAAACCCTACCTTGATAAATTTGTCATCGTCTTTATTGACGATATCCTCATTTATTCTAAGTCTGAAAAGGATCATGAGCATCATTTGAGAACCATTTTAGATCTCCTTAAGAAAGAGAAGCTCTTCGCTAAATTCTCTAAGTGTGAATTCTGGTTGAAGGAAGTCCAGTTTTTGGGTCATGTGGTTAATCAGGAAGGTATCCACGTGGACCCAAGTAAGATTGAAGCAGTTAAAAACTGGAAAGCCCCCGAGTCGCCGACTGAAATCCGTTCTTTCCTAGGGTTAGCGGGGTATTACCGCAGATTCATTGAAAATTTCTCCAAGATAGCCAAACCGTTAACCTTGTTGACTCAGAAGAATAAAGATTATGTATGGGGTGAAGATCAAGAGAAGGCCTTTCAGATATTGAAGGAAAAGTTGTGCAATGCTCCGGTGTTAACGCTTCCGTGATGGACCAAACGACTTTGTGGTCCCTAATTGTGATGCGTCTCACCATGTTTTGGCTGAGTCTAATGCAACGAGGTAAGGTAATAGCCTATGCCACACGGCAGTATATACAATCCATGAGAAAAATTTTATACCACGCATGACCTTGGAATTTGGTTGCGGTGGTATTCCGCGTTAACAATCTGGAGACATTACCTCTATTGGACACAAAAGTGTCATCTACACGTATCCCAAGTCTCCCAGTACATCTTTGACCAAAAGGACTTGAATATGCGCCAAAGGCGATGGTTGGAACTTCTTAGTGATTATGAGTGTGAAATCAAATATCATCCGGGAAGCCGAAACGTATTAAGCTGATCCTGGTAGAAAGGAAAGGCTTAAAGCCAAGGAGAGGTGCTTGCAATAGTATAACCATATCATCTAACCTCAGAACAGAATTTTAGAAGCTCAGAGAGAAGCTGCAAAGGATCTTCAGTCTCCAGCCATAAGGTTCGAGGATTAACGCTCAAATTTGAAAGTAAAGAAATGAGCAAATCCACTTGTTGGTATAATTTGGTCCCTCTACTGGAGGTATGAGGAAGGTAATTATGGACGAAGCTCATGCTTCAAGATATTCAGTACATCCTGGTGCGGATAAGATGTACTATGATTTGCGTGATGTATATTGGTGGCCAGGTATGAGAAGAGATATAGCTGAGTATGTTAATAGATGTTTAACTTGTCTAAAGGTGAAAGCCGAACACCAGAAACCTTCAGGTCTGCTCCAACAACCAGAAATCCCTGAATGGAAATGGGAAAAGATAACCATGGATTTAGTGGTTAAGTTACCGAGAAGCAGTAGTGGCTAATGATGCGATTTGGGGGTCCATTGAGGATAGGTTGAACCAAATCTCTCCTTCCTGCCGATATCGTAAGAATGTACAAAACAGAGAAGCTAGCGCGAATTTACATCAATGAAATAGTAACCAAGCATGGGGTTCCAGTTTCCATTATCTCCGATCGTGACGGTAGGTTTGCATCTCATTTTTGGCAAGTTCTACAGAAGGCGTTGGGTACGCAGGTGTTTATGAGTACCGCATATCATCCTGAGACAGATGGCCAGAGTGAGCGTACCATTCAAACATTGGAAGACATGCTGCGGGCATGTGTTATGGATTTTGGTGCATGGTATACTCATCTTCCGTTGATGTGAATTTCCTATAATAACCAGTTACCACAAATAGCATCAAAGTGTTCACCATTCGAGGCATTGTACGCCGTAAGTGTAGGTCACCGTGATATGGAACAGGTCGGTGAAAGTCATTAATCGGGCCTGAGTTAGTACATAGAAGACTACTGAGGAAGATTGTGCAAATTAGAGAAGGGTAAAATGAACAGCTAGAAGCCGTCAAAAGTGTTTATGCTAGATAGGAGGCGAAAACCTCTTGAGTTTCAGGTTGGAGATCGAGTACTATTGCGAGTATCCCCTTGGAAAGGAGTTGTGCAATTTGGTAAAAGAGGAAAGTTAGCACCTCGTTTCGTTGGACCTTTTGAGAATTGTTCGAGACCGCAATCGGGGGTCAGTGGAGCATATCTCGGTTGAGATGCCGCAAGAGTGAGTTTGTTATCCATGATGTGTTCCATGTATCTAATCTTAAGAAGTGTTTGGCGAGTCGACATTCAAACCATTAGAAGAGATACGGTGAACGATCAAGGTGTATTTCATAGAGGAGCCCGTCGAAATCGTGGATAGGCAAATCAAGAAGTTAAAGCGTAGTTGGATTCCAATCGTCAAAGTCCGTTGGGACTCTCGCCGTGGTGCTGAATTCACTTGGGAACGAGAGGACCAGTTCAAAGCCAAGTATCCTCATCTATTCATGCTTATCCATCATACGTCTCGGGTGAACTCTATGGACCAGAGTTCCTTTAGGAGGGTCGACTGTGAGAACTCGTATTTTCTGAAGGTAATATTTTATTCAGATTTATTGCTCGTTTCATAAAATAATAGTTTTATATTATTTTTACTTGCCATGACAGTAAATATTGTCATTTTTCACCGTCTCGATTTCATTTATTCATTTCTATTTATCAAGAAAGCCACGTGCCCACAAAATTATCCCGAATGAGATTTTAATTCATTTTTCATGTTTTACCATGTTTTCGTGAGTTTCGTCATTTTAGACTTAATTTACGTTTTTACCTAAAGTGTCGGGCTAGGAGCTAAATTTATTTTGTAAAACTTTAAGTAAATTCAAGTTATATAAAAATTTGCCATGGTTCTTTTCCTTCCTCTCTTTGGGCCGGCTCCATGTGACCAACAACAACAACATTATATTATTTTTACAACTAAATTTACCCACAATATTTTTTTTACTTAACCATTTAAACCATATTTTTTCACACAATTTCAAAACAAAAAAAAATACAACCTCTCTTCTCCTCCCTCTCCTTTTTGCCGAACACCCTCCCCACACCAACACCCTCATCAAAATTTATTCACTCACCAAATCAATAAACAAATTACACCATTATAATCCTTGTATTATCCTCATTCCAATGATATAAACAAAGCACTACATGCAAGACTTTTAAATTTTAAGGATTTTTGAAGATTTTTGAATGTTTAAGAAGCTTTAATGGGGTTAATCATAAGCTAGGAGGTGATTGAAAGTGTGAGGTTTAGATTTTATAAAAAAAAATATTATTGGGTGTTTGTTTGGGTCTCCTAGCCGCGGCCAAGACTCAAACCCATAGGGGTTTTGGGTTTTAATCTTGGTTCCTAATTTTGCTTCTTGATTGGTACACTTTTAGACCCCTTTCTTGATTTAATTTTCTCATTTCATGTATATACATTGATTGTAGCTTAATTGAGTCTTAATTTTTGTAAATAAAATTGATATTGCTATGATGAACCTACTGAAATTTTGATGTCATATGATCATGGTATGAGTTTGTGGCTTTGTAGAGGCTTGGTGTTTGATTTAGAGCGAATTGGTAATGATTTAGGCTTAGAAAACACATGGAAATTAGTGCTGAATTAGGACAGGTCATGCCCAATTTTTTTAAACTCTACAGGTCCATTTCTCTTTAAAAATAGATGCCCACTGATGTATAGTGTATGTGGTGACACGGCACTGGCTATCTCTGAAGAATCAACATTACTTGCTTTCACTTGAGAAACAATCAGTTTATTTCTTGAATTACGAACTTTTGATTTGTTTTCAATAATTTTCAAACACATCTTGTGCACTTCTTTCCAAAAGATTGCCACCAGCGGCAGAATTCAAAGAATCTTGATCGGATGGGTTTAAAGCATTATAGAAGGTATCGAGTTGATGCAATTCGGTAAAACCATGATGTGGGCATGCACAAAGAAGATCCTTGAAATGGTCTCATGCCTCACTAAACGTTTCCTTAAACTTTTGTTAAAAATTTGAAATTTTATTTCGGAGATTTGTTGTTTTTGAGGGAGGAAAGAAATGGTTAATAAACTTGGACACAAGATCGTCCCAAGTGAGAATAGAACGAGAAGGTTCTTTGTCGAGCCAAATTCGGGCTGGACCATCGATAGAAAATGGAAAAAGCATAAGCTTAATCGATGTCTCGGGCACATCTTTGTACTTCAACGTAGAAGTAATCTTGTTAAAATATGGAATATGAGCATGAGGATTTATTCTCAAAATAGTAAGAATTGTTTTGAAGTTACAAGATTGATTTAGTCTTTGCTGAGCTCGAAATGCTCAGCTGGGAAATGGGTGGTTACTAGATTGACCTCCTCTAACCCTCGGTGGAGACGGGAGTAATTCAGCCATAGTACGGTGAATCGGACATCGTAAACTAGGGAGTCTCTACAAGAGAAAGCGGTTCGACTCTTTGTATAGAACGTCTACGATTACGACGTTTTGGAATCGTAGAAGTAGGATTCGTAGAAGGTTCACCAACGAATTTTGACGAAGAGCGAGTTTGCTTACACTAAGAACAAAATAATAAAAAATGAAAAAGAGAAAAAAATATTTTTGTAACCGATAATCAAACAAGTGTACGGTAGCTCTATAGAAAACGCACAAAGAAGCGAAGGAGCGGGTAACCGCGAAGCTATTAAAAACCTTCTCTTTTCGGGTCGAAGTTCATCGTGCATCAAAACCCTCACTAATACATTCTTATAGTTTGAAGGCCCTGATGTTTTTATGGGCAGAAGCCGTGGCGACTGCTTGTTACACCTAAAACCGATCCCTCATTCACACCCGTTACGACAAAACCCCATATGAACTGGTGCATGATAAGAAGCCTAATCTTACCTTTTTCCATGTCTTTGGTGCTCTTTGTTACCATAAAAATGACAACGAAGATCTTGGAAAACTACAACCAACTACTAATATTGGAATTTTCGTGGGCTATGCACCAAGCAGGAAAGGTTATCGAATCTACAACAACAGAACCCGACAAATTATGGAAACTATTCACGTTTAATTCGATGAGCTAACTGAGCAAATGGCTACTATGCAACTCAGTACAAGACCCGCTCCTTCTTTTTTGACACATGGACTAATAAGTTCAGGGCTCGTACCAAATCCAGTTCCTGCAGCTCCTTATGTACCCACCACAAATAAATAACTAGAGATCTTATTCCAACCAATGTTCGATGAATACTTGGAACCTCCTCGTGTTGAAAGATCGGTTTCTCCTGCTCCAGCAGTTTTAGCACCAGTTAATTCAGCCGGTACACCTTCATCTACTACCATTGATCAAGGTGCACCTTCTCTAAGTCATTCATCGTCATCTTCGGCATTACAATCTCCAAGTTTACATCAAGGCATTGCAGCTGATTCTACTCTCATGGAAGACAATCCCTTTGATCCTGTTGACAATCATCCCTTCATAAACGTATTTTCTTCGGAACCTAGTTCTGAAGCATCATCATCTGGGGATCTTAGTTCAACAGAATCTCTTTATGTCTCTAAAACTCTTCATCATTTCGGGAAATGGAGCAAGGATCAATCGCTGGATAATATTATTGGCAATCCCTCTCGGCCGGTATCTACCAGAAAACAACTGGAAACCGATGCCTTATGGTGCTTGTATAACTATGTACTATCAAAAGTCGAACCAAAGAACTTCAAATCTGCAATTAATCAAGATTGCTGTTTTCAAGCTATGCAAGATGAGATTCACAAATTTGATCGAATTCAAGTATGAGAATTAGTACCTTAACCAGACTGTGTCATGATTATTACTCTCAAGTGGATTTACAAAGTTAAACTTGATGAGTACGGTGATGTTGTGAAGAACAAGGCTAGGTTAGTGGCCAAGGGATATCGACAAGAGGAGGGCATTGATTTTGAGGAATCATTTGCACCGGTTGCACGTATCTAGGCTATTCGTATCTTCTTCGCCAATGCCGCCAGTAAAAACATGACCATCTATCAAATGGATGTAAAGACAGCATTTCTAAATGGCGAATTGAAGGAGGAAGTCTATGTTAGTCAACCTGAGGGATTCGTTGATCCTGACCATCCGACACATGTTTATCATCTGAAGAAGGCTTTGTACGGTTTAAAGCAAGCCCTTTGGGCATGGTATGATACCTTGTTATGTTTTCTTCTGGACAACAAATTTTCCAAGGGTGCAGTGGATCCGACACTATTCACTCAGAAAACAGGCAAACATATTCTTCTTGTTCAAATATATGTAGATGATATCATTTTTGCCTTGACCGACCCTAAAGCATGTGAAATATTTTCCTATGAGATGAGTTCTAAATTTCAAATGTCAATGATGGGACAAATGTCTTTTTTCTTAGGCTTACAAGTTTCTCAAAATCCCGGAGGCATTTTTATTAATCAATCAAAATTTTCTCTTGAAATATTAAAGAAATTTGGGATGGATTCGTGTGACCCTGTTGATATACCCATGGTGGATCGACTCAAACTGGATGAGGAATCCTTAGGGATTCTAGTTGACCAGACTCGATTTTGTATTATGGCTGGCTCCCTAATGTATGCATGTGTGCTAGGTATCAGGCTTCGCCTACCAAAAGCACCTTGAAGCACTTAAACGGGTCTTTTGGTATCTCAGAGGAACAATTAATTAGGGTCTTTGGTATTTGAAAGACACCGTTATGGCACTAACGGCCTATACAGATGCGGAACATGCAGGTTGTCAAGACACACAAAGAAGTACGTCAGGAAGTGCTCAGTTCCTTGGAGATAAATTAGTCAGCTAGTCATAAAAGAAACAGAAGAGCACTGCGATCTCTACAACAAAGGCTGAATACATTGCCATGTCTGGATGTTATGCTCAGATACTTTGGATGAGATCACAGCTTACAGACTACGACTTTGTCTTCAATAAGATTCCCTTGTATTGTGACAATCGCAGTGCCATTGCTCTCTGCTGCAATAATGTCCAGCACTCCCGGTCCAAGCACATTGACATACGACACCATTTTATAAGAGAGCAAGTTGAGAAAGGTGTGGTTGAATTGTACTTCGTGACGACGGATTATCAGCTCGCGGATATATTCACCAAAGCATTGCCAAGAGAGCGGTTCGAATTTATCCTCCCGCGTCTTGGTATGAAGAGTATGTCTCCGGAAACTCTTAAACGTCTTCAGGAAGGAGAAGAGGAGTAAAGGATGGTCCTCCTATATCCTATGTAAATATGTATATAGCTAAAATCTAAAAAGAAAATACAAAAATATAAAACCTACAAAAACCATAAAAAATCAAAAAATAGAAAATACCAAAAATAGTTTTTTTTTCAAGACATGTCTTCCGTTTATCGATAACATTTACGGACCTAGAAATGTCATTCAATAATGACACGGGTCTTTAAATGAAGCTCGAACGGAAGTTCAAATTTTTCAAAACATGTCTTTATGGCTTGCAGTTATTTCAGACTGCAACCCGTTTTTCAAATTGAGGACAGCATGTCGCCAAAAAGACGGTTGTTCCTGACAACGGGTGATTAAGTTCTCCCGGGCATGGATTACTTCATCTCCATGCACCCTCGATCTAATGTACATTTCAGTGCACTATTTCTTGATATAGAAGAGAAGTCTTCTCTCTTTAACCAAATAATTTTTCGTCTATGATTCTTCAGAAAATTATTTGTGTTACCAACGGTGGAAAAGTGTTGTTTAAAAATCAATCAGACTTAAACTTTTCAAATTTTGACACTCAATCAACGACTACAGCTCTTTAAATAGAAAACGGGTCATTGATTGAGGGGGAGAGTGTTTTTCAAATTTATGACATCTAGCGGGCATTTTAATTCATTAAATAATTGACCGATAAAGGTTTTTGTGTTAAACGGGGTTTCAACTTGAGGGGAGTTAAAGTTATTCTAACTTACCAAATTTGTCAATCATTTATGAGTATAGGGATTTATGTGTAATTTGCTAAATGTTTCCTAGGCTTGTATAAATATAAGGACCAATTGTACCATCTCTGAAACATGTTCTAACCTTGTTAATACTCTTAGCCTGAATGTGAGGAACTTAGGAAGTTTAGGGACCAATTCTGCCAAATGGTAAAACTTATAAAGTATAAAAGGTGTCAGCGAGTTAATGTTGGTCAAACTTTCAAAGAACTCAGTCAAACTTTCTCTCTAAAACCTTTATCGCAACTCGCTAGTTTGAAGCATTCATTGATTTGTGATTTCTGTGACCATTCTTGCTAAGGTACTTGTTAGATAATGTTCTTTATCATGTTAACATCATACATCTAAAACATTGCTGCCTTAATCACACTAAATCGCTCAAAATCAATGTTTTCGCCTTTATTTATCATCTAAATCTTCGTTAATGATTGGAATGATATATTAGTTGCTGGGTTAGGTTTAGGATGAGTATATGATGCTTCGTTAGTGCCTGAATTGCCCCCCTTGCATCACTCTATGGTTTTGATGATTTTCGTGAATATAGTTGACTTTTGTTAGTCAAAAATCGTTGCTTTTTGTTGGTTGTTGTTTCTGACTGTGGCTAAGTGTTTGATAAAGTTGTCTAAACGTTTATTCATGTGGTTTCTTGAAAATCCTTTGGTGGTTTGTAATTTTAGGTGTTAGCGACTTTTCTGTGTGCTAAGTAGCGAGTTAAGACTTTTCTTGGTAGCGAGTTAGTGTTGTTGCTTATTTAGCGAGTTGTAGTTCTAGTCAGCGAGTTATGATTATTGTTTTACCATGAACAGGCAACTCGCTAACCTGTAGCGAGTTGATGAAGATTGATATTTTTATTGAAATTTCCAACTCGCTATTTCAAATTTTCCAAACTTAATAGCGAGTTAGTATTTTAATAAGAATATTCGTAGCGAGTTATCCTTAGCGAGTTGTCATTGGCGAGTTGAATATTCTTTAAAGTGTGTGCAGGTAACTCGCTACTTCTTAGCGAGTTAGTGAAGGTTTTATTAATTATAATATTTAACCCTCTATTTCAAAATTTTCCAATTTGGTAGCGAGTTAAGTGTTTATAATATAATATTCATAGCGAGTTGTGTAGCGAGTTATGTAGCGAGTTGTGGGAAATATTATTTCAGAGAGTTATCATTGTGCATTTTGTCAACACATTCCAAGGTTGACTTCTGTTGACCTTAGAATTGACCAAACTCATCTAACACCATATATCTGTACGTATGTCTTGTTGCTGGAATTATCTGTGCAGATTCTATGACTGACTTGAACATTCCTGCTGATATTACACCTGCTGAACAAGCTCCTGCTGTCGCACCAGCGACCAAAACGGATGATCAGATTCTTCCGTCAAGCAAATGGGTGCCTATCGGCAAGAGTAATAGTGTGCTTGATGTACAGAAGTCCTAGAGGAATCCTATCTTCTCAATTGATGTGGCCATACTGAAAAACAACTAATTTATTCAGGGCCTTCACAGCATCATACACGATTCTTGCTATCTACATTCAGCAGTTTTGGGACACTATGTGCTTTAACTCATCCATAGGATTATTCAGTTGTTAGTTGGATGAGCAATGGTTCAATCTACACAAAGATATTCTCAGAGATGCACTCGGTATCACTCCGGCCAATCATAACAATCCCTTCGAGGCTCCACCTTCGAGTGATACTGTAATTGAGTATGTCAACACTTTGGGATACCCTAGCATGCTCAGGAACGTATCTGCAATGTCTGTTAATGCTCTTTATCAACCATAGAGAGCCATCCTGTCTATGATCAACATGTGCCTCATAGGTAAAATGGCTGGATTTGACAGGCCAAGACATCATGTGCTTTAGATTCTTTGGGGTATCACTCATCACTCCAACATTGACTATGCTGAACGGATATGGGAGGAGTTTGTTCAATCCATAAAAACCTTCCTCACTAACAGGAAGAACTTAGCCATGGAAGCTCGCGAAAAGAAAAAGACCCTTCAACTGCTAATTCCAAATGTTAGGTTCACCAAACTTATCATCCACCACCTGAGAACCAAGCACAACATACATCCAAGAACCAATTCGCCTCTTCACTATTCACTTGAGGAAAGCGTTCTGAACACCCTCAGGTTTGTTGGAAAGGATGGAAGGGAAGTATTTGGTATGCCAATACCTGATGCTCTTCTCACTGGTGAAATCACAAGTGCACCTTACTAGAGTAGATACCTGGAGCATGTAGCTGAGTATCAATGTTGTCTAGATGAAGAACACGGTAAAGCAGAGGAAGAAGATGTTACCGAATCTCCTAAAGCTATCAAGGCTACTAAATCTAAGACGGCTAAGCAGACCAATCCCTCAGCACCTAAAGCATCTAAAGTCACCACACCACCCAAACTAACACCAACAACAACTGAACCATCCAAGAAAGAACAAAGTAAAAAGCCTAAACTGGTCAAGGAGACATCTGATGCACCATCTCCTGCAAAACGATCTAAAGCTGGTAAGGTGACAAAGCAACGAAAGCCAAAGAGCCCTCTGTAGTTGGTTGATGAGTTTGTTGACGAAGGTGTTCCAGAACAGGAACCTGTTTATGGTGATGAAGAAGCAGACATTCAACGGGCAGTGGAACTAAGCATTAAGGAATAAGCAAAACGTACTCAAGGACCATCTCGTCCGGTGGTTATAAGGGAACCTGACTCTGGGAGAATTCAACCGCTTTCTGATGTACAGGGAAAGGGAAAAGAGAAGGTCAGCGATGAACAAGTAGCTCTTAATCTTCTCACCCTTCAGACACTAAAGAAAAAAAGCCCTTCTGAACAATATATCTTCCAGAGGCGCACACCTCCACAACTGAACCCTCTGGTCATGCTGAATCTCTTTCTTTATATGCGGAACTGGGTCTGACTGACAGTGAGACGAAATCTGATAAGGAAGTGTCTCCTAAGATTAATGCTAGAACTCAAGATGAAGGCTAGGCTGGATCAAACCCTGGTGATACTGTAGAGTCCTAACCTCAGTCAAGTCATGCTGTTCATGCTGGACCAAACCTTGAACACATGGACTTCGAGGTCACTAATGCTTCAACTCAACAAAATCCTAAGCAAATAGATGAAGAGTTTACTACAACGGCTTACCCAAGTGTTCAGGAAAACCTCAAAATCCCAACTGAAGATCAAGTGAGACTTGAAGAACCTACAAGCTCTGCTGGAACCCTGTATTCTCTACAAAATCTTGACAAGGAACTCAGCTTCACCAATCAATTCCTTGTGGAGAAATCTCAGGAAGATGAACCTGATAAATCCAATACTGAAGCTGAGGTCCAGTCAATGGTCATGGTTCCCATTCATCAGGACACCTCTTCAGTTCCTCTAATGACCACTCCAGTTATCGATCTCACAATGTCACAACCTGTCTCCACAACGGTTCAAACACCAATACCAACATCAACAACAACTATCACAACAATCACAACAACAACATCTCTTCCACCACCTCTACCTCAACCACAACAAAGCACCGCAGATCCGATCCTTGTCCGTCGCATAGGTGAACTCGAAAAACATATGGCGGATCTATTACAAGATAATTTAGCCCTGGGGGAAAGGTTGGAAAAACATGGAACACGGCTATACAACTTGGAGAAGCTCGATATTCCCTATAAGGTAAGCCAAGCTGTTGATGAGATAGTTACTGATACAGTTGATTGGGCAATGCAAGCTCTAGTACGAGCTCGCTTCAGAGATCTGCCCACTATCGATATGAAGGAAATACTGCAACAACGAATGTTTGAAGACGACTCCTACAAGGCTAATAATGTCCATAATGACTTGTATGAAGCCTTACAGAAGTCCTTGGAGTTAGATTATTCCAATCAACGTCTTGCTGAACAGGAGGAAGCTCGTAAAAAGCGACGAAAGAGTTGTGACACACCAAGATCTCCTCCTGGGTCTCCACCATCATAGCCACCTCCTCCACCTCCTCCAGCAGGTGCATCTGGTGCTCCAGGTACTTCAGGAGCATTGAGGTCTTCTTAGTTGCCGCCACCTCCACCTCCTCCATCTACTGGTACATCTAGATCTACTCCGAAACAGGGCCGTGAAGTTCCGAGTTCATCCAACACTACAACCTCAGCTCAACAATCTATGGCTTGGACCACATCTGATACTAGATATGAGTCAACTGGCATCGTAGGGGCTCAAGAGCTATCTCCTTCAGATGATCTGATGCATGATGAATCCACTCCTGACGAATAGGTACAGGTATATGATAATCAAGACTCCGGGGATGATCACACACCAGCAGCTGCTGCCTCAAGAAAAGACTGGTGGAAGCCTTTACCTGAAGAGGAAAGACCAGCGACTCCTGAACCTGCTTGGACCATTCTTCCTTCTAATGTGTCAGATGTAGAGAACAACTGGGCGTCTGTATTAGCTTCAAGCTATGAACCCCCGGCTGAGAACTCCTTGCTTGCAAAGACTGGCGACATGATGACTTTCTTGAATCGGTACTGCCGTCAAATAAACAAGTCCAAACTTACCCAAGCCGACTTGGAAGGGCAGGCATATGAAGTTGTCAAGGTCTTTTATCTAGATATCATTCACCTTCAATTTCAGATGGAGGAGTGTCACAAGATGCTCATAGATCAGGTTGACTAGGCAAATCCAGAAGGAGATCAAGTCAGAATCAATGTTAACCGACCACTGCCTCTAAGTGCTCCTCTAGGTCATGTCACTATTCAAACATAATTCTTCTTCAATAAGATCTGGAATATCTGAGATTTGGCAACAAGGGAAGCATGCCTGTATTGTCAATCTCCAAGATGAAGGCTGCTCGTTATCCTGACTTCAGTCTTGAACTGCCAGTGCCAGAACAGATATGGATTGAAGATGTGTGCACCTATGATATAAGTGCCAAGTATGGTATCACTCACTGGTGGTTTAATCGATAGAAGTTCTACATTGACAGACATGACTCTCCCTCGCATTGTAAAGAAGTCCAAACATACATGCGGATTCTTAGTGTAGTCCGAATCAAAGCCTACTCATGATACGGGTATGAATACTTAAGTGAAATTGTTCTCCGAAGAGCTAACTTGCAAGAACACACGATTGCTGAAAAAGATTTCAAGAACCTGTATCCTAGTGACTTTGAAGACCCGAATTTGCTCCTTTTGCAAGGTCATCTCGATCATCTTTCTGGTTCAGACAAACGGATGCTATCAACTGCTGTCAAGCTATGGACCCGTAACTTAGTGATTCGACAGCGGGTGGAAGACTTCCAACTTGGTATTGAAAGCTACCAAACTCAGCTGAACCTCACTAAACCAGGATGGGATGCTACAGGATACGAGTTCAAGCATGATTATACCATCATTGAGTCTCCTCGAGCAGTAATCTTCCCGGTCAACAACAATGAACGAAAGATCTTGCGGTTCAACAAAATATAAAAGTTCAGTGATGGCACGTTGGCAAACATTCTGGAAACACTAGATTACAGAGTCAATGAATTCAAGATCAAGCGGCTCAATCCGGGTATGAATACGTGCTTCTGGACTGAAAAGGATGTGCAATGAGCAAAGAGTTCATTACGGCAATTGAAAGGCGACTGAAGACAAGAAGGATCTACCGGAACCTGGAATGATTTGTTGGTGGACGTGTTCATGATATTGACTACAGGCTTCTTAAGAGAACTGAATGATATCATCATTCCCTCTAAAAGGTAAATATCATATGTAGTATATTGTAAACTTTGTACATTATATAGTTATGTAGTTATCAATGTTACGTGTCAGTTATGAATTTTTCTTGAGTTTCTCGTTAAACTCTAAATCATTTATAAAATCATCCTATTTGACACTAACAGACTCCCTCACTAATTGAGGGGGAGCATATATAGGTTCCAATATCGGCATGTATTTAATCAGACCACACTTTCTCCTAAAATTTTCTAACATATTTAAATCAATTGAGATCCTAAATTTCAAAGGGTTTGAAATTTTTGATCAGGGGAGAGAATGTGATTTAAATATGAAATCAGATAAAAATGTGATCTATTAAGACTCAAGTAGGTACTCCTCCCTCCACGTGTCAAACAATTTCAATTATCGATGCACGTGTTGAGGGGGAGCATTTCTAAATATAATCAAAACAATCAAGGTACAATGGCTTTGATATTTGTATCACAAGTACCTTGGTTGACTTTTCAAATGGTTTATGGCAAAGTAAATTGTACCAAAAGACCAACCATGTAATTAATTTTTCAGAGTTATAAGGATGGTAAGGTTAGGTACTCGTTCTCATGATCCCGCCAGAGCCGGAGGGATCTACCCAGGAACAATCCACTAGTCAGTGTAAAAGTCCTAGGTATGATTACAAAAGGAGTATTGTAAGAATAAGGGAATAGTATGGACTGAGATGGAGCTAGTACTGGAACATACCCAACAAGGTATTAGTTATGAAGTCTTGGTAAGCACTGAAGGGGTTGAAGAATGAAAAAGAAATGTTAAGATAAAGGGTGAAAAGAAAGCAGCCCTCCTTAAACATTAGGCAGAAACTGGGTCACTACATATGCTGTCAGAATCACATGGTTGATTGCTGACATTAAAGACAAGTATCATGGACCCAGTGATATGATGCACAACCCTCCCTAGCCACTCAAGATCCCTCAAAGGATTCTTGTTTCATTTCTTACGGAGATCAATACATTTCTATCATCTCTCTCACTCTGAGTTAGATGATATTGAAAAGGTGGCAGTCTGCTCCAGCCTCCGACTACTAAAACCAAAAATGCACTATAGAGTCTAGAGCCATGAGATCATCCATAAATCTCGTTAGGACACTAATACAAACTATTCTTGCTCATCACACACTGTGATTACAAGTAAGATTTTAAAAGTCCTACGGATTATCCTCATGGTATTGCCAGAACATCTGAGTGATACGAAAGTACTCACAATGAAGATAGAAATCCTTTTAGAGCCAACATCAAACAAGCTCTTGGTAGGTGACATGTGAGATCCACTATGGATTAAACTTGTGACAAATGGAAAGCAACAATGGTGTGATTCTTTATGAATCAAAGTTGTTCCAGGCAGTGAATTGACGAATAGTTTTTGAAAAACCTTTCGATGTGCTCAACAATTGTTTTTCGAGCACAATGACTGTGTATATCTTTCAAAACAAATGTGTTTTCGATGAAATTTGATTTTTTGATATAAAACCGTCGATGTGTCATAAAAACTCTTTTCTGAGTGACACACGATTGACTTTTAAATCAATTTTCATTAATCAGTGGGTTTCTCAATTCACTGGTTTACTCACTTCGTACTTTGTATACTTTGAGATGCTCCGGTTTGAGAACGGCTAGCACAGTTGCGAAACCTTGTCAAGGAGATTCTTCAGAATTCTACCTGATCACAGGCAGTATTCATACTGTATAACAAGGAACTGTGGTTCTTGCAACCTTATTCAACGACAGTGAACAAAGACACTCTCGTTTGTTTATCACTAACAATTACTTGTAGGAAATTCTCGACGGTAGACGGTAGCAGCTAATGGCAAGAGACATGTTAATTCACAACCCCATGCTCATACTTAAAATTCCTAATCAAAGACATCATAATTAACTAATGACCTATTTCACAGCTTCCGCAACTCTGATGAGTACAATCATGATCCAGAAAAAAATTGAAGGTTGGGATTTGTTTTAGAATCACCTCACACAACAAGCACACTTGGTTTTTGTCTCTACAAAGAAACACAGAAGAAAGAAGTGAAGAAAGTCCAAGAAGCCAAGACCTTAATTCGTTTTAGTATAAATAGGGCCATTGTAACCCAAGCACCAGAGAGTTTTTTTTTGTTTTTTAGTTTTTATCTAATTGCTAGTTAAAATTCAGCCTATTTTTATGCAATTTTATTTTTCCAAGCCTTGTAACTTTAATTTTCGTCTTAATGCAAATTTAGAGTTTTTAAGTCATTTCTTAATTCTCTGTATTTCCTTTGTTAAAAGCTTCACTTAATATGTTTTAAGCCTTATAAAATCATATAAGTCATTTGTCTCAACTCAAATACTAAGAATTTAAGTAAAGTCACTAAAAAGTCACACTCCAAATATAACATCAGCTTATGGATAATAAGCCAGTTCTGGATGGGCTTATGGACTCTCACTAGCTTGTTTTATGCAAGCTAGAGCTTGTAGATTCTTTGTTTGACCCTGTTTTGAGCAAGGGAGTTGTAAGTTTTTATTTTTCTTATTTTGCTTATCTACTGTAGAACTGTTTATAGTGCTAATTTGTTACCTATATTTGCTTATTTATGCTTTATCAGTATGTTTAGTGATTATCTTGCTTAGTTGTTAGTTTAAAAACAGTTTGTGTCACTTTCTTAGTTAATACTGGTAGTATGTTTAGTTGATACTGTTAGATTGATTTAGCTTATTTAAGTGCTTATAATTGATTGAAATCTACTGATGTGTGTTTTAATTTGTTATTTGATAATCTGTTTTAAATCAGCTTGAAATAAAAATGATTTTTGAAAACTTTAAGAGGTGTTTGGAACAAGCAGTACTAACTCTAAGTTAGTACTGCTAGTTCATTTTTTGCTAAGTATAAGCTAGCAGTACTAACTCAAAGCTAGCAGTACTAACTCCAAGTTAGTACTGGTAGTTATAACTGTTAGTACTGTTGGTTCATTCTTGCTGATTAGCTTATTATTTCTGCTTGTTTAAGATTTGCTTAGCTTTTTAGAGTAGATTAAGCCCATTTTAGTTACTGTCTTTAGTAGAGCCTACTTTAGCTTATTTGCCTTTTCATAGTAATTCTAAGAGTCTATCAGTTTGTAACTTTTTAGCTTATTTGCTATTCTAGTTTATTCTAGTTGCTTATTCTTAAGCATGAGTGCTTGTTAGGGATAGTTAAATATCTGTTTTAGCTTATTTGCTTATTTCTTGTTTCATTGCGTTTGTTAGAGCTAGCAGTACTAAGTGTAAGCTAGCAGTACTAAGTGTAAGCTAGCAGTACTAACTCCAAGTTAGTACTGGTAGTTAAAATTGTTAGTGCTGCTGAGTTTTCCTTGCTTATCTTTGTGTGCATTTGCTTATTAGGTTTAGTGCCCAATTATAATCACATCCTTGTCATATTCAAACATCATTTATCAATTCGTCACTCGATTTTCCATTCAAGCCTCGTTGGGACATAACGACCCGGAGATCCTCTATACTGCTTCTGGTTTCATTGATTTTGTGGATCCTGATCCTTGTTATATATTTATATATCTTTGTATTTATTTATATATAATAAGGGGTGAGTTTTCGCGTAACCAATTTTTGGCGCCGTTGCCGGAGAGGCTGAAAACGATTATCGTTACATTTGACAATTTGTGTTTGAATCTGTGAATATTTTCTTCTATAAAAATATAAAAAAAATATTTTTCATTTTCTTTTACTAGTATAATTATCATATAAAAACAAAAGAAAAACCAAAAATATAAAAACATTGTCCATAAAAAAAGAAATAAAATTCACAAATTGGTAAAAATACCAAAATATAATATTCTCAATTGAGGTATTATCATAATAACTTCCGGTGAACTTGTTGGTTTCCAACTCGAACAAAAGATTCAAAAACTTGCCATTTGTGTCTCTTACGACGTACGGCTCACCTTGAAAGTTAAAAACTAACAAAGTGGTATAAGGAAGGGTTGTTTCCAAGGAAACTACGACCCGAAAGGAGAAATAAGCTTCGCGCTATTCCTAACTCCTCCGCTACCTGTGGTATTATCCATTTTGAGATGCTAGAGAAGTAGTAGAGTTTTGTTTGAAGTTGTCTTTTCATTGTCCTGGTAAATACATTGTGAAAAAAATCATTGAAAACCAAAAAAAAAAAAAAAAAAAATAGTTGTAAATTTTTTCTTTTTATATTTCTATTTGTGCATGCGCACTCGTTCTAGCCCCGTAAAGTCGACAAAAAAGTCGACAAAATTCTGTTGAATCACCAAATCTTGAGAAACCAAATAACAATCAAGAAATTTTCAATCCTCCCATAGTTACGATGGACGATAATCGTACTATGGCTCAATTGCTCGAGGCACCCACCGAGGGTTACGAGGATGCAATCGTTGTTCCCGAGATCAACGCGAACAATTTTTTTCGGGATCAGCGTGGTTTACTTATCTTGCTTCAAAAACAAACAATTTTTTGGACATGATTAAAAGATGGACTCCACATGCTCACATCCGATATTTCAACAAGGATCAACAATCTACGATGAAGTTCCGAACGACGAGTACGTCGGTTAGCTTATGCTTTCCCATTTTCCCTCGGGGGAGCAAGCGGATTTGGGGAGGGCTTGACAAGAACCCCTCAATTCGATTCTTACATGGATGATCTTGTGTCGAAATTCATTAATAAATTCTTTCCTCCTTCTAAAACGACAAATCTTAGAAATGAAATCACGAGATTTCAGCAAAGATTTGACGAATCGTTTTATGAAGCATGGGACCGTTTCAATGATCTTCTTAGGGCATGCCCGCATCATGGGTTTTCAGAATTGCATCAACTCGATACATTCTATAATGCCTTGAACACAAATGATCAAGATTCATTGAATTCCGCCGCGGGTGGTAACTTTTTGGATAAAATGCCCCGAGAATGTCAAAATCATCGAGAGCAAATCCAAAGTTCGTAATTCACGAAGCAAACCCGTTGTTGCTAAAGTGAGTACAAGCTTCCACTCATGGAATCTCTCCCGATGTCTCCGAACTCAAAGATATGGTCAAAGCATTGCTCCTTGATAAGCAAAATCAATCCCAAACTCCCGCTCACCAAACTCCCGCGTCCGTAAAAGCGGTCGAGGAAAGTTGTGTGACTTGCGGTGGAGCTCATTCATATCAAAGTTGTCCCGCCACCGATGGCAATGTTTATCATGACAATATTCAAGCTTACGTTTCTCAAGCCGCTGCGGCTAATTTCAATCAAGGAAATACCAGTGCCCGACCTCCAATGGTTGCAAACCAAATTCGACCTCCCGGTTTTCCTCCTATGCAAAACCATCAAAACAACCAAAATCGGGGGATCAATTTCAACCAAAATCGGGGGAACAATTTTAACCAAAATCGGGGTAATAATTTTAGTCAAGGACCAATTTACCAACCCCAGGTTAATCAACCACCAGCTTATCAAGCTCCCGTTTACCAAGCTCCCGCTCCTCAAACACAAGGTGTGTCTAAGACCGATTTTGATAGCTACGTAAAGGCTAATGATGCGGTTATGAGGAATATGCAAAACAACCATTAAATCAAGTTTTGCAAAACCAAGGTCAAAAACTGCAGATCAATTGAACAAATTTGGGCTACTTCGAATCAAAGGCTTGAAAGTATGCTAGGTAACTTTATCAAAATGAACACCGCCTCTACTTCAGGTTCGGGAACTCTCCCGGGTAACACCATTACCAACCCGAAGGAAGATTTGAAAGGTATCACCACCCGAAGTGGTGTTGCATATCAAGGACCCGCGATTCCTTCTACTTCATCTTCTCCTCCGAAAGTGATGAATCGTGATACCGAGGTTACAAAGGACACGATGCTTCCTACTAATAACGGAAGCACCGAAGACGTCCACAAAAAAAAAAAAAAAAAAAAAAAAAAAAAATCCTCCGGTTATTCAAGTCCAATCTCAAATCCAACTTCGAGCCAGTTGTGATCCCCGTTAGTGCTCGAGGCCTAACTAACAAACATCAATTCCATTTACTCCCCCTCCCCCATTCAAGAAGAAAATAATGAAAGGCGCCGTTAAAAAGCTTAATGATCAAATTAAGAAAATTCTACGAAAAATCTTTAGGATTTTGAGTTTCGAAATTAGCTTTACGGATGCCTTGACCCTTATGCCGAAATTTGCCTCGACTCTAAAAACCTTACTCGGAAACAAAGAGAAGTTGAGTGAAATGGCTAGAACTCCATTGAACGAGAATTGCTCAGCAGTCATCCTAAACAAGTTACCTAAAAAACTTGGAGACCCTGGCCGATTTCTCATTCCTGTGGAATTTTTTAGGATTAATACATGCAACGCCTTGGCCGATCTCGGCGCAAGCATTAATCTTATGCCATATTCCGTCTGGA
This sequence comes from Tanacetum coccineum, assembly GCA_026074375.1. Lineage (NCBI taxonomy): Eukaryota > Viridiplantae > Streptophyta > Magnoliopsida > Asterales > Asteraceae > Tanacetum > Tanacetum coccineum. The sequence continues at coordinate 44,610 of BQNB010020668.1, read as the reverse complement.
AATATCTCTCTCTTCCTGAACTAACCCTAACTTGCATGACGCTAGAGCTAGCGGACCGTTCAATCACCGAACCGATCGGTATTGCTAAAGACGTCCGTTTAATGGTGGGAAAGTTCTAGTTTCCAGCAGATTTTGTGGTCGTAGATTTTGGGGCCGACCCCCGGTACTTTAATCCTCGGAATAGGGGTGTCTTAAAGACCAGTCGTGCATTAATAGATGTTTACGAAGGTGAAATAACCCTTCGTGTTGGCAAAGAGGCCATCACCTTCAATCTGGACCAAACTTTAAGATACACGGCCAATTACGATCATATGACGGCAAACCGAATCGACGTCATTGAATTGGCATGTGAAGAATACTCGCAAGAAGTTTTAGGTTTTTCTGATTCAGTTGCATAGGGTAATCCTTCTCCGGATTATGTCTAATTGTTTCAAATTTCTTCACCAACACTAACTCCTTTTGGGAGATAGTGATTTTTCTCCTGCTGAAGAAGCAAATGCTTTTTAGTCTATCGATGACGAGCCAATTTTACAGAAATTGATGTACTGTACTATGTCCGGAAGGTGACATTTCTTATTCTGAAGCCACTTCTCTCAATAGTGAACAATTACCTCCTCTTACGATATTAAAGATTATCTACCCGGAATCCGAGAAGTACTCAAAAGTTGTTGAAGCTAAAAACGTTAAATCATAATTGATGAGCTTACCGAGGTTGAACTCAAGGACTTACCACCTCATTTAGAATACGCATTTTTGGAAGGCAACAACAAGTTGCCCATCATAATTGCGAAAGATTTAAAGGATGAGGAAAAGGCAGCTCTTATCAAGGTTCTAAAGATCCCAAAGGTCCCACAAGCGAGCCATCGCTTGGAAACTTTCTGATATTAAGGGTATTGACCCAGAGTTTTGTACCCACAAAATTCTTATAGAAGAGAACTACGAACCGACGATTCAACATCAAAGGCGGGTAAATCCAAAAATCCATGACGTTGTCAAAAAAGAGGTTGAAAAACTTCTTGACGCCGGATTCATTTATCCGATCTTTAACAGTCCATGGGTAAGCCCGGTGCACTGTGTACCGAAAAAAGGTGGCATAACCATCATCAAAAATAATGAAAATGATTTAATACCGACTTGATTGGTCATAGGGTGGAGAGTATGCATTGACTATAGAAAGTTGAATGAAGCTAGCCAAAAGGACCACTTTCCATTGCCCTTCATGGATCAAATGCTCGAAAGACTCGCGGGAAATCAATACTATTGTTTCCTCGATGGCTTCTCGGGTTATTTTCAGATTCTCATAGACCCAAAGGACCAAGAAAAGACAACCTTTACTTACCCATACGGAACGTTTGCCTATCGCAGCATGCCTTTTGGGCTATGCAATGCACCTGGCACGTTTCAATGATGTATGATGGCAATCTTCCATGACATGATTGAAAAAACAATGGAAGTGTTTATGGATGACTTTTCAGTCTTCGGGGATTCTTTCTCTACATGCCTATCCCATTTGGACAAAATGTTAAAACGGTGTGAAGACACCAATTTGGTCCTAAACTGGGAGAAAAGCCATTTTATGGTGAAGGAAGGCATTGTTCTTGGACACAAAATCTCCAAGTCGGGAATTGAGGTCGACCGAGCTAAAGTTGACGTTATCGCCAAGCTCCCTCACCCGACTACTGTGAAAGGTGTCCGAAGTTTTCTTGGGCACGCCGGTTTTTACCGACGGTTCATACAAGACTTCTCAAAAATAGCCCGCCCAATGACTCACCTGCTTGAAAAAGAGACTCCATTTTTCTTCTCAAAAGAGTGTATCGAATCCTTTAATACACTTAAAAGAAAATTGACTGAGGCTCCGATTTTGATTGCTCCCGACTGGGACTTGCCCTTCGAACTAATGTGTGATGCAAGTGATTTTGCAATTGGGGCAGTCCTAGGGCAACGAAAGAACAAGCATTTCCAACCAATACACTATGCCAGCAAAACCATGACTGAAGCTCAAGCACACTACACTACGACCGAAAAAGAATTGCTTGCCGTAGTGTACGCTTTTGAGAAATTTCGGTCGTATCTTGTTTTGTCTAAGAGCATAGTGTATACCGACCATTCTGCTATAAAGTATCTCTTCGCTAAGAAAGATGCTAAGCCAAGACTGATGCGGTGGATCCTTTTGCTCCAAGAATTTGATGTTATCATCCGAGACAAAAAAAGGAGCAGAAGCTGGCGGCCGATCATCTTTCAGACTTGAAACCCTCATACATGATAAACTCCAAGAACAAGGAAATCACTGAGAAACATTCCTCTCGAAACTCTTGATCTGTTTCTCCTTCGTGTTGAATAGAACCCCCCATGATTGCAGATTTTCGCAAACTACCATGCGGTAATTTTCATTGTCGAAGTGGTAATGTCATCCAACAGAAAAATAAGTTTTTCAAAATATTGTCAAACACTACTTCTGGGATGACCCCTTCTTGTTCAAAATCTGTGCGGATCAAATGATCCGGCGGTGTGTGCACGGCAAAGAAGCTCTCGACATTCTCGAAGCTTGCCACAATGGACCCACCGGGGGACATCACGGTGCAAATCTCACCGCCAAAAAGGTCTTTGATGCCGGATTCTTTTGGCCTTCAATATACAAAGATGCCCACGAGTTGGTTAAAAATTGTGACTCGTGCCAACGACAAGGAAAAATTTCACAAAGGGATGAGATGCCTCAAAATTCCATCCAAGTTTGTGAAATCTTTGACGTTGGGGCGTCGACTTCATTGGACCATTCCCATCTTCTAAAGGCAACAAATACATACTCGTGCGTCGACTATCTGTCACAAATGGTAATGCAAAGTCGCTCCACCACCAACGACCCGAGTAGTTTGCAAATTTCTTAAATCTCTCTTTGCCAGATTTGGTGCCCCTCGTGCCATCATCAGTGATCGTGGATACAAATTTTGCAATACCAATTTGCAAAGGTCATGCTTATAAATATGGAGTCACTCATCAACTCTCCACCTGCGTATCAGCCCGCCCATACAAGTGGGCAGTTTAAGTATCAAATCGCGTTCATAAAAGAATTCGTGAAAGGACAGTGGCAAAATCGTGCCTCTCTGTCGACAAACGGAGGACGCTCTCTGGGCCTTCCGTACAGCATACAAAACACCCATCGGGTGCACTCCGTACAAGCTTGTATATGGAAAGGCATGTCATCTGCCGATTGAGTTGGAGCACAAAGCTTACTAGGCCCTAAAAATGCAAACTTTGATCTCAAAACAGCGGGTGATCAACGCAAATTCAACTCAATGAATTAAGTGAACTGCGTGATCAAGCCTATGAAAATTCTTTGATCTACAAAGAGAAAACTAAGAGGATTCATGACGCAAAGATCAAAAACCGCGTTTTTCAACGTCGGTGATCAAGTCCTCCTCTTTAACTCAAGATTGAAAATTTTCTCCGGCAAATTGAAGTCCCGTTGGTCAGGACCATTACCATTGTTCAAGTTTGTTCCGTATTGGCAGCTGTTGGAGTATCTCAGAACATCCGGGCCAAACTTCAAAGTAAATTTTCATCGTCTCAAGCACTATTTTGGAGTGAAATGATCCCTGCTATGGATATCCCGTGAAACTTCAAACATTCCCCTAAGACAACTGAATTCAGGGAATTGGGTCAAGCTTAGTGACCCTAAACAAGCGCTTTCGTGGAGGCACCCTCATAGCTTAATCCTCAGTTTATCACACAGTAGTAGTATGCTAAGCGTGTAATGAATAAGTGTTTAATTGTTGTGAAGAGGCTTGCCCCTTTCCTTTTCCATGTGTTGTGTTTTGTGCTGTATTGTCCAAGATGTCCCGGATTTTTGGAGCCTCTCTTGCTCGCGGTATTTGTCCTTCGATCACAAGAGCTTCACAATCCTCAGCTTCATTTGGGAATCCCGATATCCTAATCTTATCGACTAACGTTTATCTTTAAGCATACTTCATAAACGGCTTAGGATTTACGTAGAAACCCTTCGTAAAACATTGAGGACAATGTTTCATTCTAGTATAGGGGGGATCTTCGATTTGATTATGCCTGCAGCCGTTGTTATCACGTAATCCCGTTTTTACCACCAAAATTTCAAAAAAAATGAAAAAATTCAAAAATTTCCAAAAATAAAATAAGTGTTTTGTCACAATTTTGACTTTCCTACTGGGTAGAATAAGAATAAATTTTGACTCGATCAAGCGTGTTGAGCTCTAGCTTGTTCCTTAACCTTTAAGACTAAGCGTTCGCGAATATTCGCGAAGAACGAAAAATGATAGTGTTAAGTATGAGTTGAATGCTAAACAAGGATTATTTAGAAATCTTAAGAGCTCATAAGTGTTAAGTAGTGTTTAATTACACATACCTTTTACCTTTAAAAACAAGTTAAAATAACCAAAAACGGACTTAAAATGCCAAAAATATGCTTGTTTTGCTAATTGTATTGTGCAGGAACGGATATCTAAGAAAAGGACGAAAAACGAAGCCAAAACGACAAAACCGGACACGGAATGGAAAAGCGTGGAAAAGACAAAGTCAAGACCAAGCCCAAGTGTCAAAAAGTCAACCCAAGTCAACCCCGACAAACCCGAAGCCAAAAGTCAAGAAAAACAAGTTTAGGGACTAAACTTGTTAAATCCCTAAACTTGTTTTAAAAGAAGAAAAGAAGAAAATAAAGAGAAGGGTTAATTCTGCCAATTTGGCAAAGTTAAACCACAAGGGGCAAAACTGCCAATGGCAAGAACTTATATCCCACAAGGACTTGTGGTGCAAAGCCATATATAACCCTTAGGGGTGTTTTCTGCCAATGCCCAAAACTTCCATAAACACCAAGGACGTGTACTGCAACATCACTTATAACCTGTCAAACTCCCAAACCTTCACCCTGTTTTTGAGTTACTGTACATCTTCCCCATAAATTTCCCGCCCAATTATAAACCCCACCTCTGTCACTTTCATACACCTCGTTTGACCTCCCACAAGCCTCCAAAACCATCACCATAACTTACCCCACCACCCACATGGGTTTAAAATCCACTGTGGCAATCCCCTTGCCTCCAATTGGTTTTGAAGATCAACGGGTATGATGATTTTTTGAAGAAATTGAAGGCTAGGATCAAAGGCTGCTTTCCCCCTCTCATAAAAGCACATATGTTGTCTATAAAGCCATAAGACATAAAAAAAGTTTTAGATATCTAAGTTTTTATTAAGTTTTTAAGTTTTTTATTTTGTAATTTTAAAAAATTAAAAGTTCATTGTAATCACTCCTCTTTAAAGTTGTAATCCTGTTCAAAAAGCCTTGTACTCTTTTGAAGATTAATGAAAAAATTTGTTTAAATCCTTCTTTTTAAATTATGTCTTATAAATAAACTATTGTGATAAGCAAAAAGGAAGCATGGCTAAACCTGGATGAGCCTTGGGTTTGAGTGTATTCAGAACCACAAAGGACTAGGGGTTAGGAATTAGGATTTAGAACCCTATTCATTTGGACTTCTGTAAGTTTTTTTACCTCTGTTACTGTAGCATTGCTTTATTGCTTATTTTCATCTTAATATGTCTTTTGTGCTTATTTGTGTTCATTTATGCTTAAGTATGCCTTGTAGTTGATTTCATTTCATTTTCATGCAATTTGCTTAAAAACTGCCTAAAATAGCTTATTTCTGTTGTAGCTTATAGTTTACCAAGTCTTATTTTCCTGTTCTTATTACCTCTATCAGTGCTTATTATTGCATGCTTGCTAGTTAACTTCAAAAATTTTGAGTTTAAAACAGTTCTTATATGTTTTAAAACCGTTTTTAAAATATAAAGGGGTGTTTGGGTTAAGTATGAAAACGGGTCAAAACAGCAAGGTCATGGTTGTTGTCCTCGTTAACTTTACATAAGTATATAATCTTGTTTGAGTCTGTGTTACAAAAGTTTTTTAAGTTTAAAAACAATTGTTATTTCAAGGTTGATAAGTCACCACTTAAAACTGTGTTTTTAAAGAAGCTACAAGAGCTTATTTGGATAAGCCCTTGTAGACTTGAGTTTTAGTATCAAAGAAGTGTGTCAATTGTGTGTCTTAACAAGTTTTTAAAGTACCTTGAGTCATTTGACTTCCGGAGTCAAAACTGTCAAAAATTTAAGTGTCATTTTTATAAAAGAAAAAAGCCCTTTTTCAAGAACTTAAATCAGCATGTTTAATTAGTTTTTAGCAAATGAAATTTTGGATATAAGCTTTTCATAAGCCCTTTTTAATCTGTTTTAACTTTGTTTTTCCTTTTGAGCTTATTTGACAGCTTATTTTAAGCTGTCAATATGAGCCCTTGTCTTTAGCCCATTTCCCCTGGTGCTAGACCACCAACTTCAAGCCCACTTATCTAGCTTATTAGTGAACCTAAGCCCAAGCTTTTGGCTTTTCTAAAAAGCCAATAAGCTCTTAGATAAGCACCCTTATTTTCAGACTTTAAGAAGCCCTTTTGGTAGCTTATTTTTAAGCTTTAAGTAGGCCCTTGACTGTTTTTGTTAAGCATAGTTAGGATATAGCTTATTGTTGTTCCAGCTTATTTAGTCCTCTTTGATTGTTGTTTTTGAATCCTTAGTCGTTTATTAGGTATGTTAGTTGCCTTAGATAGCTTATTGCCCTTTTCCTTTGCTTATTGAGGTTTTTAAGCCCAAATCCATAACCAACAGTACTAACTCTTAAGTTAGTACTGCTGAGGGATTTAAGCCAATTCCTGGCTTATTGAGCTTATCTCATTAGCCTATTTGTGCTCCTAGTAGTTCATATCATTTGTGTAGTTAGTTGTGTGTGCTTATTTTCTTATTTTCCTTGCTTATTTAGTGTTAACAGTCAAAACACTTAGCCACTTTTGCCTTTTAAGCTTAGTTAAAGCTTTCTGTCAATTTAAGCCCTTTTACAGCTTATTTAGTTATTACATTTTAGTCACTAGTGCTTATTTAGGATTAGGATAGATAACTTCTTTTAGCCTCTTAGTTTGAATTTTAGCTTTTTAGTCCAAAAAGTTCAAAACACTTAGCCATTTTAGCCTTAAGCTAACTTTAAGCTACTGTCGACTTAAAAAGCTCTTTTTAAGCTTATTTATAAGCTTTTACAAAAAGTTGTAGTTTTAAAAATTGTTAAGCTCAAGGAGCTTAACAAGTTTGGTTCACAAAGTTTTTGAAAAAAAAATGGAGGAGACAAGGGGTGACCCGGGTGAGCAAGACTCGAACCCGGGCCTCTACCCTCGATACACCTCCCTTTTCATACCATTCTTACCGCTGCGCCCTTGGGACTTTTTCATTAAAGTCCCAAGTGGCTTTGTATTTAAGGTGTTTTTCCACCTTATAAGCTATAAGCTGTTTCAGCTTATTTCCCGGCTTATTTATAAGCCAAATTTTGGTTTCTTATTTTTCGTAGGTAGTATTTAGTGTCAAGTAATTTTAGTAAATTTTTCAGAATTTTTAAAAGTAGTTTAGTATTTTTTATAATTTAAATTATAGTAAAAAAGTTTAAAAATTGATAAAAATACAAAAAATATCGAAAAAAATATTTTTCATTTTAGAAAATTTTCTTTAGTCATATAATTTGTAGGAATAATATAAAACTTTCTAGGGTTTAAGTTTTCAACTTTTTGATTTTTAACAAGAAGGCTCGGTAGGTTTTTGTCCTGACTCTTTTTGGGTCAAACGACCTCCGTTTTCAGTCTAGTCCTTTTCATTCTTCCGTTTATTAGTTCCCTAGAGTAAGATAATTAGAAGTGAAAATTTCCTCCGGTAGGGTTAATTTGAAGATTTTAGGTTTTTGACCTATTGTCCGGGATTCGTGCTCTGCGTTTTTAGCTGAAATTTTCGAGTAATTTTAGATTTTCGTTAATCGTTTTGTTTTTTATTGTTAACTAACTTTCACACCTCTCAAATCATTTCTCTCATTCAAACTCCAATCTTCCGACTGTATCGATTTTCCAACACAGCCTCGTTGGGGATTAACGATATATTACCCATCATTTTAAGGACAAAGCAAATGGCAAATGAAAGAATAGTTTCTAAGGCTTATTTTCCCCCTACACTTAAGTTGAACATTGTCCCCAATGTTCTATAAAGGTACCCGTAAAAACAAATAAGGGGAAAAGAAAACAAGGAAAAGAAACTAGCACTCCACTGGTTTGCTCAATAATGGAGAAGAAACATGCGATAACTGTTTAAATCGTCATCCAAGAATCATCCAATGAAACTTCCTAAGAATTTCCAAGTTTTTTCTCATCAAATATAACCTGTTATCAAAGACAAAGACAACTATACCAAGCATAAAATGTGCGATATACAAATATACAAGATGAATGTAGGGTTTGACTCGATAAAGCAGTAAAGATAGGATGAGAGAATTGTCAAACTTATTGGTTTTGCAGGTTTATAACAAAAGATTTCATATTTTAAATGTTATGCAAGTTTTATTTTCAAAAATAATTAAAAACTTTAAGTTTTCTAGACCTGGGCGTTTGACGCCGTGAGGAAAATCCTGACCCTGTCACAGGTGTCATGGTGACGGCGTCGCGTGTAAATCGTGACGCCGTCTCCACGTTCTGTGAATTTGTTTTTGATGAAAAATTTCCTGCACTTGATTCCATAAGTTAATTCCTGTACAAATAGCTGCATAAAACATGAGATTTGACTATTTACTCATATGAATTGAAACTGACGTGAATTAATCTAAACAATTCATTTAACTTGTTTGAATTTTGGTTCAGAAGCCGGATAAATTCCCCTACACTTATTATTTGCAAAATACCTTTGATTGAAATTAAGACGAGGTTAAAAACAATACAAAGCATGATTACAAGACAATTTAAACATAATAAAACAAATAGTAAAGAATTAAAACACAGAAACTCCTAAGATGCGATAAAAGTAAATATTGGGTTGCCTCCTAAAAAGCACTTTTCTTTATTTACGAGTCTTGTAGCTAGACTCGAAGTCACACGTCCTTACGTGACTTCTCCTTCATCTTCCAGAATGACATCATCATCTTTGTTTGTGTCGAATATGTTCTTTTGATACGACTTCACCGGTTGTTTATTTATGATAAATTCGCTTCCTTCTTCATTGTACAGCTCAATCGCCCCATTTTTCATGTCTCTACTTACTGAAAATGGTCCGTACCATCTTGACTTTAGTTTCCCAGGGAATAGTCTTAAACGTGAATATAAGAGTAGTACCTTATCGCCTTTTTCATAGTTATTTGGTAATTTTATTCGTTTATCGTGCCACCTTTTTGATCCTTCTTTATAGGAGATGGATGATTCGTAGGTGTCCTGCCTCATTTAGTCCAACTCATTAATCTGTAAGAACCATTTTTCTACAGCCTTCGTAAGGTCCATGTTGCAGTTTTTTATGGCCCAATAGACTTTATGTTCCAATTCGACAGGAAGATGGCATGCCTTGCCGTAGATTATCCTAAACGGGGTTGTTCCTAAAGGAGTTTTAAACGCTGTTCGGAATGCCCATAATGCATCATCTAATTTGTAAGACCAGTCTTTTCTGTTGTTCTCAATTCGTGTTCTCGATTTGCTTGTTCGTCTGAGGGTGATACGCGGTTAAGAATCGGTGAACCACTCCATATCTTTTCATTGCCTTCTCTATTTGGTGGTTACAGAAATGGGTACCCCTATCACTAATAAGGGCCTTTGGTATTCCAAATCGTATGAATAGTCTCTTAAGGAAGTTTACTACGTTTCGAGCATCATTAAGGGGAAGGCCTGGGCCTCTACCCACTTTGATACGTAGTCAATAGCTACTAGGACATATTTGTTTCCATTTGATGAGGGGAAAGGTCCTATGAATTCAATCTCGCACACATTAAATATTTCACAGACTTGGATGTATTTCTGAGGTGTTTCGTCCCTTGATGAAATGTTTCCTACTCGCTGACATACATCACAGACCTGGACCAACTTACGTGCATCGCGAAAGATAAGTTGCCAGTAAAAACCAGCCTCGAATACTTTTCTTGTGGTGGTGGCGATACCATGATGTCCCCCGGATGGTCCGCTGTGACATTGTCAAAGAATTTGTGTGCCTCTTCTCCGGCCACACATCTTCGTATGATTCGGTCAGCACACTATTTGAATAGGAATGGCTCATCCTAAAAGTAATGCCTTAAATCGCTGAAGAATTTTTGTTTCTCTTGACGGGTGGATCAGAAGGGTAGTTCTTGGCTAGCTAAATACTTAGCATAGTCAGTATACCATGGTTCGTCATTCTTGTCGGAGATTGCCATTAATCGCTCTTCAGGAAATAAGTCCCTTATCTCAGCCCCTGGTTAGCTTCCTAGGGTTGGGGTTTTCGAGTCGGGATAGATGATCAGATGCTAGATTTTCAGCACCTTTCTTATCATGGATCTCAATATCAAATTCCTAGAGCAGCAAGATCCATCGAATTAGGCGTGGTTTTGCATCTTGTTTTGTGAATAGATATCGCAGGGCAGAATGATCCGTAAAAACGATGGTCTTGGATAAGACTAGGTATTGACAGAATTTGTCGAATGCAAAGACAACATCCAGAAGCTCCTTTTTGGTAGTTGTGTAGTTTTCTTGTGCTTCATTCATTGTTTTGCTGGCGTAGTGTATGGGCTTGAAATGTTTGTCGACCCTTTGTCCTAGTACTGCCCCGACATCATAATGATGCGGTTTCAACTTCTAGTCAAAGTCGAAACACATAGTCAAAGTCAAGACATTGACTTTCTTTAATTTTATTTAAGTTAGACAATAAATTATGATTAGGAAAGTATTTAATTTTTAATCAGTTATAAATTTAGGGAAAAGGAAAGGTCTAATCAATCATAAATTGTGATTAGGAAAGTATTTAATTTCTAATCAGTTATAAATTTAGGGAAAATGAAAGGTCTGTAGTTTTCCTATAAATATTAGGTCTTTTCTTTGTATTGGGATATCTTTGAGTTTTGACAATAAAAGCTTTTGCTTTGTTCTTGGCGGTTTGCTAAGATTCTCTTAATAATCGGTATTCGTTTGAATCAATGGTTGTTGAGTTACCTAATTATCGGTATTCTTTTGAATCAACGATAGTTGGAAGATTGTTTCTGGTATTCATTGGAATCAACAGATTAAATTTGGTTATCTCATTATTTTCACTACATCAGTTGGTATCAAGAGCCAAAGTTCCTGATTAAGATGTCTCCAAGGAGAAGTGAAGGCGAAGAGTCAGAATATCCGTTCTTTGAGGGTGATTGTTCATCTTTTTATGAATGGGGAGATTATGGTGTGGCGGGTGACGATTATGAAGGACCTTTAGTATTTGATGATGATCAATATGAAGAAGAATTGATGTCAGTTTATGATACCGATATTGAAGATGCCATTGAGGAAGAAGAAGGATTTATCAGGAAAGGTGGATTTGGTAGGGAAGAAGACAACATCGAAGACGCCGTAGTTGTGGCGAATGATCTTTGTTCTTCAATGATCCAAACTAATTTAAATGTTAATTTTGAGGAAGACATTAATACAAAATCGCATGAGTTGATGTCGTTTGAAAAAAGTATTATTATCAAGGTTAGCAGAATTTCGTTCAAATTTATGATTCGTAAAAAATATCAAGAATGGTATTTGAAAGGTGCACCCATGGTCGATAAGTTTGGTTTTAAGACGATCAAGGTTCAAGGTCGAGTCATTATAAAGAAAGGAAGTTTGATGCAAGGGACACAATTTTGGATGCTACGAGTACAAGAGCGAGTAAGGCAAACTCGAGGACGAGTTTTTTTAAGTGGGGGAGAATGATGCCATTTCAACTTCTAGTCAAAATCAAAACGCATAGTAAAAAGCAAGACATTAACTTTCTTTAATTTTATTTAAGCTTGACAATAAATTGTGATTAGGAAAGTATTTAATTTCTAATCAGTTATAAATTTAGGGAAAATGAAAGGTCTATAGTTTTCCTATAAATATTAGGTCTTTTCTTTGTATTGGGATATCTTTGAGTTTTGACAATAAAAGCTTTTGCTTTGTTCTTAGCGGTTTGCTAAGATTCTCTTAATAATCGATATTCGTTTGAATCAACGGTTGTTGAGTTACCTAATTATCGGTATTCTTTTAAATCAACGATAGTTGGAAAATTGTTTCTGGTATTCATTAGAATCAACAGATTCAATTTGGTTATCTCATTATTTTCACTACATCAGTAATGATGCGGTTTCAACTTCTAGTCAAAGTCGAAACACATAGTTAAAGTCAAGACATTGACTTTCTTTAATTTTATTTAAGTTAGACAATAAATTATGATTAGGAAAGTATTTATTTTTAATCAGTTATAAATTTAGGGAAAAGGAAAGGTCTAATCAATCATAAATTATGATTAGGAAAGTATTTAATTTCTAATCAGTTATAAATTTAGGAAAAAGGAAAGGTATCTAGTTTTCCTATAAATATTAGGACTTTTCTTTGTATTGGGATATCTTTGAGTTTTGATAATAAAAGTTTTTGCTTTGTTCCTGGCGGTTTGTTAAGATTCGCTTAATAATCGGTATTCATTTGAATCAACAGTTGTTGGAGTTTGCCTGATTATCGATATTCTTTTGAATCAACGATAGTTGGAAGATTGTTTATGGTATTCGTGTGAATCAACAGATTCAATTTGTGTTATCTTGTTTTTTTCACTACATCACATAATCACTTACGTCGCACATGATTTCGAATGGTAATGACGAATCTGGCTCGATCGTGATTGGTGCCTGTGTTAGTTCACGTTTTAATGTGTCGAATGCTTGGATGCATTCTTCAGAGAAGTTGAATGGTGCATCTTTAACTAGGAGCTGGGTTATTGGGCGTGCGATTTGTGAGAAATCTATTATAAATCTTCTATAGAAACTAGCATGTCCTAGAAAGCTTCGAATGGCTTTTACATTCGTTGGATATGGTAGTTTAGAAATTGCCTCGATTTTTTTGCTTTATCGACCTCAATCCCAGACCTTGAGACCTTATGGCCTAGGATGATTCCTTCCTTTACCATGAAGTGGCATTTTTCGCAATTCAATACAAGGTTGGTTTCCTCGCACCTTTTTAGCATCTTCTCTAAGTTTTTGAGGCAGTGGTCGAAAGAATACCAAAGACTGAGAAATCGTCCATGAATACTTCCATGCTATCCTCGATTAGCTCATGAAATATTGCTGTCATGCAACGTTGAAAAGTGGCTGGGGCATTGCATAATCCGAAGGCATTCATTTGTACGCGAAGGTCCCATAAGGGCAGGTGAACGTGGTTTTCTCTTGATCTCCAGAAGCGATAAGGATTTGAAAGTATCCAGAAAACCTATCCAGAAGTAGTAGTATTCATGCCCAGCCAATCGTTCGAGCATCTGATCGATGAACAGAAGTGGAAAGTGATCTTTCCGGGTTGCATTGTTCAATTTATGATAGTCGATACATACGCGCCATCCGGTGACTGTCCGTTGCGGGATGAGCTCAACCTTCTCATTCTTTACTACGGTCATTCCTCCCTTCTTTGGAACGACCTAGACAGGGCTTACCCAAGGACTGTCAGAGATGTGATAGATTAATCTTGTGTTAAGAAGTTTTATGACTTCCTTTTTTACTACCTCCTTGATGTTGGGGTTAACTCATCTTTGAGGTTGGACACTTGGTTTGAACTCGTCTTCCATGAGGATTTTATGAGTACAAAAGGATGAGTAGATCCATTTAATGTCCGCGATACTCCAAGCGATTGCCCCTTAATGATTCCGAAGAACCTCGAGGAGTCTAGTTTTTTCGTCGATGGACAATGCAGATGAGATGACCACTAGGAGTTGATTGTTTTCTTAGAGAAAAGCGTACTCAAGGTGTTCAGGTAATTCCTTTAATTAGAGTCTGGGTGGTTCCATGCCTGATGGTTTTAGTCGATTCTCCGGGGCTTTGCATTCGAGTGGTTTCACTGGCTCTATCCTAGGGTCGAAAGAAACAGCAAGTGCTTTGTTAGAATCTTCCTCTTCTTCTTCTTTAGTCCATTTCCATCATGATTTACTGTGTCGACCCATTGTTCCTGGACCAGCTTAGCGGTGTGATCGGCGCAGTATAGGTAATCATCGCGGGAGTGTATAGATTTCATAGGTTTTCCGACGTTGAAGATGATGGTTTCACTTCTGACCATTAAACTTAATTTTCCCTCGTGTACGTCGATCACAGCTCTTGCCGTGGCGAGGAAGGGCCGTCCCAAAATGATTGGGACTAGCTCGCCTTTGTCCATCTCTAAAACTATGAAATTGACAGGGAAAATGAATTTGCTTACTTTTACCACGAGATTCTCGCAGACCCCAATGGGGTATTTAATAGACCGATCGGCCAGCTGAATACTCGTTTTGGATTGTTTGAGTTTAGAAATCCCTATTCGTCGGAAGAAAGAATGTGGCATGAGATTTATACTTGCCCCTAAATCGGCCAGGGCGTTCTTTACTGCTAGGGGTCCGATGAGACATGGCAGTGTGAAGCTTCCTGGGTCTCTTCCTTTTGGGGTTGACTCCTTTGAATAATAGCGGAACACTCCTCACTAAGTTTGACTGAGGAGGTCGCTTTCTCAAGTTTCTCCTTATGCAAAAGTAGATCTTTCAAAACTTTGGTTCCCTTTGACATGTGAATCATAGCTTCAAGAAATGGCAGATTGATATGAATTTGCTTAAAGATTGAGAGAAGCCGCTCATCCTCGTCATCTTTTTTCTGCTTCTTTAATCTAGAAGGAAAAGGTAGACTGGATGTTTTGGAAGGTTGGTAAAGGATGGATGGTCGAGGGGCGGGTTCTTGCATAATGCTTGGTTTTGTGCCCTCAGGCCCTTCTTTTTTGGGTTCCCCCTCGGTGAAGTTGTCAGTCGCTGGTTATGGCGGGGTTAGAAAAGGTGGGTCTTGTGTGCTAATTCCTGATCTCGTTGTTATGGCGAAAGTTGGTGTTTTAGGTTCAGGAGTTTCACTTTTGTTGATTACTAAGAGAATTTGGGAGTATTGTTCACGTAATTCCTTACGGTGTTGGACAAGCATATCTCCTATCCCTTTTGCGTGAGACTTCTTTTCGAGCATGAAGTTGGCGAGCTCGTCTTCAAATTTACTTCTAACAATCCATTCGGGGCCATCCTCTCCCTTTTCCTTACGTTTGCTATTCCCCTATGGTGAGGTATCGTCGTTCTGATAGAACCTTAGAAGGGAAGGATCATTGTAGATGTGTCCTTCAGACAAGCATACCTGCTCAGACGGGTTGTTCTGCTCACATTCATTAGCCTCATAGGATCCTTCGCAGTAATCGCAAATTAGGTAGGGGTTTTTAAGCCCAACTTCTCGAGTAGGTGTTTCGAGGAAAGAGATTTGATTACAGGCCCTTTTTAAACGCCCCCTGAGTGTAGGTTGCATTGCTTCTGAGATGGAAGAGACGTTCATGGATGGTGATGGTTCGTCTCACTGATCATCTTGGTACTTGACGTATTCTTCTATTTGATTCCATGCTTCTTCTTCGGTAAAAGAGCTGAAGCGGAACTGGGTGAATTGATCGAGCTTCTTGCGATCAATTCGAGATATGTTGTCGTGAAAGATTTGAACCAGAAGCCATTTATGTATCCAATGATAAGGAACTTGTTAGATTAAGTCCTCAAAACGGATCCAGGCACTTTTGATGGGTTCGTCGTCCCCTTGTTTGAATCAGAGGATTAAATCTCTAAGGGCCGAGGTACGTCTTACCGGAAAGAAATGGTCAAGGAATCATGACACGAGCAGATCCCACGTCGTGATTTGAGTAGGGGAATTCTGGCAAGCCATTCTGCCGCTTTTCCTTTGAGGGAGAAGTGGAAGAATCTTAACCTAGATGTATCCCTTGTTGCTCCGTCAGCTTGTATGTTGTTGACGATACTTAAGTAGTGCTTAACATGGCGGAGAGGGTCCTCGTTTCTCAATCCTTGTAATGTGCATGTGCTTTGAATCAACCAGATGTCACGTAAGTCGACGACTCTTCCTGTTTGTTTAGTTGGAAAGATGATTGGATTTTGGAAACCGGAGGAATTAGGACAAGAATGTTTGTGTAAGGTTTTAGGAGGCATTGGCAGTTTGGCTCTAGTGTTGTTAGAAGAGGATGCTTCATCATCAAAGAGGTTTCTTTCGGCTATAGCAAGAGATTCGTTTTGATGTGAACGCATGGCGGCTTTCCTAAGCCTTCGAAATTCTCTTTCGGGTTCGTCGAGAGGTTTTGTTAACCTCTTAACAGTACTACGCGTCATG
Source organism: Tanacetum coccineum (assembly GCA_026074375.1). Classification (NCBI taxonomy): domain Eukaryota; kingdom Viridiplantae; phylum Streptophyta; class Magnoliopsida; order Asterales; family Asteraceae; genus Tanacetum; species Tanacetum coccineum. Next base: position 28,370 of record BQNB010020668.1, on the reverse strand, counting down.
ATGACAAATTTACGAGACAAACAACACAAAGAACAGATAGACTACAAGAAAGCTAATATGCAGAAAGTTAATCTTACTTGAAAGGATTCAAGCAAGTAGAACTAAGCTAAACTATGATCAACACCTAACTATTCCCTGGTAGCGGCGCCAAAAACTTATTGCGGTTGTCGTAAGGGACTTCTACAAGAAGTTTTACAACTCCCTAGGCAGTGTACCTAACAGTTGTAGTGTAGTATAGGCAAGACTCGGGGTTGTTATCATTCTCTAGGGGAATAGGTTGGGAAGGCATGATCACGGTCTAACAGAATTCTAAGTGTTGAGAGAAGATTCTTTTTTTGTTTTTATATTTATAAGAAAGCTAGTAAATCATATATTTGAGAAGTTTGGTTGGTTTTAGCTATTAAACTAAATATAAACTACGCTACTGGTGATAACAATATAATAAAAGATTGTGTTTATTTAATCATGTATTACTCCCTAGATTGCTTCTCCTAGTGTTGTTGCTTTGTCACACTTGTGATGATCTATGTAATTATTTCCTAAGTCATGAACGAATTACACGAACCCGCCGTCTATTTAATATTCCGTTAAGGCAACGCACAAGTAAGGTAGTATGAAGACTATTACAAGGCCCCTAAGAGTATATTAAATGCATTTGAAATATATTAAGAGTGGATCAACCATATAAGGGGCAAGGTAGTATGAAGACTGTTACCCGATGGTATCCTTTCTACACAATCATGTTTTCCTAGACATATCAACAGCGATACAGACAAAAGCTGGTTTTCTAAGACCTAACATGCATATTCATCACAAGAAGCAACACCACTAAGATCTACATCCTAGGTTTCATACAATCATAAATAAACACAATAGAAGGTTTAGCCAAGCATGTTATAAGTAAAGCAAGAACAATAATGAATCAAACAACACATAGACATATTGAATGATTAAGATAATCTTACTTGATTAAAACATGAATTGAAGGAAGTACAATAGGGTTTTGAGGCTCTAAAATCGTCTCTAACAGCTGCTAAACGAACTAGGGTTCGCCCCTTTCTTTTACTCTAAAGTTACACACTTAAAACCCTAAAAATGGATTTGTATTTATAGGAAAATCGCTGCGACGGCGTCGCGTGTTAATCGTGACACCGTCATAAATAGAATATTCTAGATAATGGGCTGGGTCGTACAATCTGATGCCGTTTGGAGATCTTGTGACGCCGTCTTGAGATGGGTTGTGACGGCGTCACGTGTAATCTGTGACGCCATCTCCTGAGTAGAAATTCTTGAGAGATGTTGGTGTAGGTTCGTAGTCTTGTCCGTTTCTTCTCCAAATGAGCCCAAGTCACGTGTATTTCTTCCAAATGCCTTCCAAATGCAAAATACCTAAAAATGAACGATTAAGTACCTATTTTGGGCATAAACACATGATTTAGAGGGTTAAACGACCCTGAAAAAGTGTATAAAATGACACCTCATCAATGATTACGCGTAGAATCGACGGAATAAACGCTCCCCCTTGATGTGTGCTCCCTCTCATTCGAGGGCACCAAGTAATCGAGTAATGGTATTTTTGCTACAAAAACGAGTTAGAGGAACAAACAAACAATGTTTCTAACATATAGCAAAAAGAAACACAGTGACAATAAAGTTTGGTCAACCATCAATCAAGGAAACTCAACTATATATTTATATAGGAGACAACTAACAAGTTTACCAATCACATATTTAAAAGCATAAAAGTCCATTCATTCAACATAAAAAATTGTGTGTAACACACAATCATACAACTAGCATGCATTAAAAAAAATATTATGCTTAAGGGTCACACCCTGTCAGTGGCGGAAACACGGGATGCGACGATACCGTTCATCGCACAAGATACAAGATCATACACTTTACAAATTACAATCGTGAAATTTGGGTTTACATAAGTTCAACAAGTTAAAAACTTGACAAAATACAATAATCAAAGCCATCTTGACCCAGTCCCATTGGGTTACATCTTTGCTCTTCCAATACCATTCACATACCTTTTGATTTGACACACTTGAAAATGATACTCGAAAATGTCAAAAATAATGTTGGTGAGCTCGTAGGTTTGACCTTAAACCCAAAAGTTGTGCCAATATCTCAAAACAGTGGACAATAGTGCTATATGACAGTGAATATATGCAAATAACCTTAGCATCACCGCTAATCAATAACCATATGTCACTTACGCACCTAAAGGGCCTACTAGTTGGAGCACTAAAATTAGGCACGACCACAGCAGCAAACACTGGGTAGGCATACCCATCACCGTTAATCATCACACCAAATATTGGTAGGGCGTACCCACCGATCCAATAAGCTCAACAAACACTGGGTAGGCGAACCCATCCAGATCCAAACAATCATGCATCCACATAATATTCACTTAGCAGTCATAAGCACATACTATCCCAAAAACAAAAACCACAATTCGCACAGTTTAATTTAAAACATTTCGAAAACAACATTTGATATCATTTTCCCCTAACCGGAAAAACAGTAAAAAAGTGGGTCTAAAAAACGAGAACTCACCTCATCAACAATCAAAAGTAACCGCAACATTCACAAATTAAGGCAGAACATAATCAATCTCTACGCATCGCAATTGTACCCGACAACGACCTAATGTATACTCACTATATCAATACTCGTACAAAATTATCTTATTGTACAAGTGTTCGTCTTTACTTACGCAAAATCCTCATTTTCATCCCAAAATCCCATTTCAAATTCATATCATTCCAAACTCGTTATCTCATACCGTTAACTCATTACAAAAACCATCGTCTTATTACCAAGACTTTCGCTCATTATCAAAACTTTATCTCACATTATGGTTGTGTGGTAATTACGCGAAAACGACTCAAAATCACTTGGGCAAAGTGCGACATCAATACAATACAACTCAAAAACCTCAAATCGTTGAACGATACAATCGACCAAAATACTCCGCGGAAATCTGACGGAAAAGAAATGAGTAAAAACTCCAAAGCCGCAGATAAATAATCCACATTTCCGTAATCGATACAATATATATATATATATATATATATATATATATATATATATATATATATATATATATATATATATTAAAATGTGTGAGAGGTGTGTGAAATATATATATATGTTGTAAATATATATAGAAAATATATATATTAAATATATAAAATAATATATAATATATATGGTGTATATATATATATATAATATATATATACAACACTCAACAAATATATATATATATAAATACTTAATAATTTAAATAAAATAATGATATTTTATTATTATTTTCGTCTTATTATCGAGCTAGCGGGGTATTCACAACATCTCGTTATTAAGTATGTCCATGACCCATAGCTTTTACCTTGACACTACACCTTCCATAAGAATCATCCTTCATTTCCTCAATTAAAATCGACACCACGATTATAAATATTAAATGTTTAAGAAAAGGTTTCGAGAAATTACATCTTTCGTCTTGCATTAAATTTTTAAGTAAAATAACTATTTATTATTAAAATCTTAAAAATTTTACCCATTTCTAAGTATAAATTTCTTTCGAAAATTCGGCATGACCCGTACGTCTTTATGTCTTTTTCTAAGGTCTTAAACCTTAATCCAAAACACTTTTTCACAAACCCGACGTTTTTCGACAAACACAATATCAATACCTTCAACACGTTTTATCAAACCGTAGCAAAATAATCCCTTTACACTCGACAAGTCCAACAAAATCTCTCTTAGTACAACACAAATACTTTAGTCCATTTATAAGTCCACTAATTCATTTACTTGTTATTGGGCCTTATGGCCTATTATAGTCTTTAAGTATTTAGCCCGATAACAAAACTTAGTCCATACCTCTTTACATAAGTCCAAAAGTATAATCCAAAAAACAATGGACCTTAACTCCATTAAGCAGAATCAAATAAAAGTCGAAATCACATATATCCGTGGCTCATTAAGCCCCAACAATAAGCTATAAGCTCATAATATTATATATATATATAAGCCGATAACCAAATAAGCCATAAGCCTTTTAATATAAGTCGTAACCAAACAATAAGCCATAACCTTTTAGTATAAGCCAAAAACCAATAAGCTATAAGCTTATCAAAATAAGCCGAAAACATAAGCTTAAAAAATAAGCCGAATCCAATAAAATCCGAATCCAACAACCAATATCCAAAACGAACAATTAAGTGGGCTAAGCCCACATTGGCTTCGAACCCAAACAACCAAACGGACCCTCATTGGGCCAAGCCCAAGCCAAATACAAATAAACTCAAATAAGCTATAACCTAGCTTATTGAATAAGCAAAACTCCAAAATAAGCCCTTTTTAGCACTTTCATAAAATAAAAAAATTACCACATCAACCATTTTATTTAAACTCGAAAATCCTTTCTTTCTTTCTTTTTTTGCCGACGCATAAACACCCCCTTTTCATATTTTCATATCCAAGATTTGATTTTTACGACGATCAACTTGTACAACTAGTGTTTTAACACCATAATAGCCACAAAAGTACAACTTTTAACAAAGTTTAGAAAACTTACAAGTTTGGATGACCTTGGTTCGGTTTTTACGCGAAAGGAATGAATTCGTACACCTTTTATATAACCCGTGTCTACTAACTATAAACCCACTATCTAATCTTAACCTGTGTTCTTGAGAAAATCTTTAAAAATCTTTGTTTTCCTCTTCCTTGTGGTTCGTCCAAAATATAGAGAGAAAAAGAGAGATAAATTTTTTTTGTTTTGAAAATGAAAGAATGAATGAAATGGTTGAGGTAATGGTGGTTATATGAGTACTATGCAAAACATGCTAGCTTAAAAATAGCTATTTTGTCTCGTCTTGACTTCCTTTGACCGAATGGATCCTAGGGAGGGCCTCGAGTCTTGCTTTTTGTATCGGGATCACTTAAAAACTCAATTTTCATCTATTTAAAATGTAAACCAAACTTAGTTATCATTTTCGTTGTGTAAAAAATCATTTTTCCATAAACCTAGGTTATTCATAAGACACCTATCACATTAAATTGCTACAAAATCTATTTTGAGCCGTTATCGGCCGGCTCCGGACCGAACATGAATTTTTGACAAAACTCAACCGAACATTTCTCATCCATTTAAAAATACTTCAAATCACAAAATATAGCTTGACAACTTATATTCACCCAAAATTTCACCTTTTTACGACCGTTACAGTCTTTTACCGAATTTCACGAAAACAACCGTTTTTCTGATAACTTTCAAATCTCACACTCAGGATTTACGTTTTAAATCAACGTTATTTCATTATTATGAATTTATTAAATAAATAAACCCATTAACACATTCCCAACTTCATTAAATCTCCATACTTGAATAAACTGTCGTGCCGGTACGCGATGCGTGACGATTTTTCGCTAAACGCGGGAAAACTTCCCGAAAAGCACTGAAAACCTCAAAACCACTCTAAAACAAAAAATGAATCAAAAGTGATTCATTTACAAACTCAAAACTTCATCAAACTCCCGGTTACACCGAAACTGTTTTTACCCAAAATAGTCAACAAAAGTCAACTTTTTAGCTTTCATCAAGAAAACTAACAAGATCGATAGACTTCAAAATACAAAACCATAATATTTTATAATACTTAACCCTGAGTAAATTACCGGTTATCACACTCTCACCTCCTTAAAAGAATTTCACCCAGAAATTCAACTCAAATTATCAACTCACAACACTAATAGGAAATCCCATTCCTCAAAGAATCACATCAATCACTAGAATTTGGTATTTTCAAGCGAGGTTTCTTATGATCCCTCTAAATACTAAGTCTTTCCACAGTCCAAATTCTACACTTTCTCATTGCCAATCCATATTCATTCACAACACTACGATAGCCTCTCATACTATCTCTTAGATTCAGAATTTCTCACACTTAGGTCACACTGTATCAGTCGGGTGTCAGGATACTATCCACTCCTCGATGTGACGACTAATCTATCAGATTTGGCATTGCCAATCTTTCCAGTTATTCAACCAACGGGACTAACCTTACAGGGTATACGTCCTACATAATACGACTCATACTCTACTTTCTCAAGAACGCCCTTGGTTCTTTACCAATACTTACTTACTTAAAATCCCTAAGTAAACTTTACTTGGTCAAACAATCCCGACCCTACCATTCTAAGAAGGCCGTTTCAAAATCTAAACCACATTATTATTAGCCTTAAACTTTTCCAAATCAGTCCTACTCAACGGGTGTCTTCAATCTCACTTCACATAGGTAGGTCAAGATACCTCTCAAAAGCTTACACGGTCAAAAGTATGATCAGGTTTCTCAATTGATCACCACAACTCTTTCCAATACTACCCGTGACCATTCACGTTCTATTACCTTCCTATTATATTTCCTAACAAGACGGTATAATCGATCAGCCCGAATACATTTTGAGATTACAAAATATACTAACTACATCGCATGCCAAATCCTAATAAGGAAGTGGGTATCCGCTCTATTACGAGCAACCAATCGCAACGCACTCACACACGGGATAAACTGCGCTCTCAAACTAACACGAAACAACACAAAATACTGCTATCCATGAATATCGAACAAACATTTTCCTTCACTATCACGAATCGATTTCAATACAAATCACCTAATAACTAGAAAGATTCATCATAACTACCAATACAAAAAGAAACTTTTCTAATCATAACCGACACTAATCGATGCTACCGATTTAGTGATATACACAAACTACTAATCCAAACCTCATATACCCTACGCATCTCCTCTCGGCTCCTGCCCCCTCCTCATACTGTCAACAACCTCAGCCAACTCTAATCGCGTACGTCTCTCCTCCGCAAGCTGTAACCGTAAATCCAGTTCTCTCCCTGCATATCACTAATGGCATGCCATAGAGCTGCTCTCTATGCATCTGTCTGACCTGCCTATGATTCTAGGGCCAACACTGGTCTCTATATCACTTCAAATGTCACTACGACCCTCTCTTACTTGTACTCTAGACTCCTAAACCGATACCTCTAGGAGAAAATCTCATCCCTAACTGCCCCCGACCTAGTAAATAATTCTCCTATGTCCCTACCATACCTCTCAAAGAGAGCAGGCGATAGCTCCCCCAATCGTACTGCATGATCATGAATCAATCCCCCTTGCATCTCGACTTAAGCTCCCAGCTCTGTCAAAAATCCCTCAGTCTCAGCTATAGCGGGAGTAGCTACAGGTGATGGTACAGTCAGCGGTATCATGGGTAATGAAATAGGTAAAGGTACAATAGAAGGTGATGGAGAAATGGGAAGTGAACCAGACGTCCACTCGGGTGAAAGTGGTGTCTGAACAGGTGGTTCTGGTGGTGGGTAAGCAGGAACATCAATATAAACCATACCGTCCTCCGGGTCTGTCCATGTGGTGAGTGTGGGTTGTTTAGACGCCGACACCCTCTTGGGTCTCTCAGACTCTGGTGCAGATCCAGAACTCTATCCGACCTCAAACGTACTGTATATATGATCCTCCTCTAATGCTAACTCTTGGCACCTCAACGCTCCATACCCAAGTCCTAGAGGCGCGCTCATAGATGTCCCCATAACCGGAGCTGCTTGCTGCTGACCCCCAGGTACAGCCTCCTCCCCTTCCTCTAAACAAAGTCCATCACTCTCTACATTATGACCCTCGTCATCCAAACCACGACTCTCATCATCTAAACCATGACACTCATCATCTAAACCATGACTCTCATTATCTGTACGGGGGTCCTCGACCCCCGCAGCAAGACCCTCGTCCCCTGTAGCAGGATCCTCATCCTCTGCAGTAGGACCCTCATCCTCGCTCATACTGTCAAAATCCAAACTCTCCTCTATCTCCTCATCCTCCTCATCATCATCCTCCTAACTATCCTCTACTAACTCAGACGTATCCCGATAACGCTTCCGCGAAGGAAGGTCTAGCGGTGACAAAGATGGCGAACTCTCGTAAGGGGACCTAAACCTTTTATGGAATGCGGACTCAGACATAGCTGTCACCTCTGCCATACTGACAGAGACGCCCGATGACATCACAGGTGGAACGCGCACAGCCATACGTGTGGTCCTGCGGAGAATGAGAACCAAAGTGGGTGGAGTACCCTCAGGTAGTGATGTGGGTGGTGCTACAGTGAGGGGTGACTCAGGTGTCTCAGTCTAACAACTGTGTCCCTCGAAAGAGCTCCGAACTCAGTGTCCGTCCCATCCAAATAAGCCTGGCTAATGGCCTCATAGGGATCCTCAGGAAGTGGTACGGGCACTCGGGAGCTCTGAGCTCCGTCAGCCTGGGTGGAACTATTTGGGTCAATAAACGCTGGGGTAGACATCATGTGATAACACAATAAAAGGGTATAAGTATAAATATTATTATTCAAATTATCAGCATCATTATGCTTACATATACCAATCATTATAGCGTTTGAAATTAGACATTCGTAACCGTATATTTATTTATATATATATATATATTAAATATATCGGGAAGAATACGAACAATGAATAATCACCGACCAGGTTCGGTACCGAACAGGCACAACTGGTCAACACATAAAACACATAATCCACAAAAGCATATTCCCAAATCACGTCGCTACCTGCGACTATCCACAAAAATTCTTAAGGCAACACGCACTACACTAAGGCAAGCATGGCCAACATCAATCAATCAATCATCGCTACCCGCGATAATTTTTACTTACACTCTCAATGCATCACATACTACTACTATTACTACTAAGGCAGCATGGCAATCCTAAAATCAACATAATCTCAATCTCAACACTCGCAAGTGTTTTCATTACTTTACATCCTATCATTTTTAGGTGGTCACATTACTCACACATCCCTTCCCACCTCTAACATAACTTTAGAAAACTAACCCCGTCATTTCATAGTCCTTCTTGAATTAAGCATAGTTGATCAGGCTATGCTTAATTTAGGAAAAATACCATGAACTGCTCGGGCTATTTGACTTTCGCCATGTTTCGAGGTCCTACTACTTAAAAACAGAAATCAACTTTTTTGGTTTAGTTTGCTCTTTTAAATATATTTTAAAAATCCGGCATTCTCTAAAACCTTGGCACTGCATACCAATTTTGTCCACACCCCCTTTAGTGGCGAAAACACAGGATGGCGACGATACCGTATTCATTCGCACAAGATACAAGATCGACACTTTACAAATTACATAAATCGTAACTTTAGGTTTACAAAAGTTCTACAAGTTAAAAACTAGACAAAATACAATAATCAAAGCCATCTTGACCTAGTCCCATTGGGTTACATCTTTGCTCTTCCAATACCATTCATATACCTTTTGATTTGACACACCTAAAAATGATACTCGAAAACGTCAACCATAATATTGGTGAGCTAGTAGGTTTGACCTTAAACCCAAAAGTTGTGCCAATATCTCAAAACAGTGGACAAATAGTAGCTATATATAGTAATTATATGACAACAAACCATAGCATCACGCTAATCAATAACCATATGTCACTTACGCACCTAAAAGGAGCCTACCACCTTGAGCGCTACAATTAAGGTAAGGACCACACACAAACCTGGTAGCGTACCATCACGCTTCTAATAATCACAACAAATACTGGTAGTACCAGCGTACCCATCCGCCTCCTAAACAATCATACAACACATAATATTCCACATAGCAGGATCATAATCAACAAATAACTTGTCCTAAAAATAAAACCACATTTCGCACAGATCAATTCAAAACAATTCAAACACATTTGAGTATCATTTTCCCTTAATGGAAAAACTGTAAAAAGTAGGGCTATGAGAAATCACCTCAATCAGCAATCAAAAGCAACCACACAATCTCAAATAAGGCAAAGCACAAACAATCTCTACGCAAGCGCACAAATGGGACCCGGTTAGCGCCCTATATATACTCACTTTAATTATACTCATAAAAAAAAAATTATATTATTGTAAAAGTGTTTCGTCTTAATCAACGCAAAAATCCTCATTTTCCATCCTAAAAACCCATTTCAAATTCAATCATTCCAACTCGATTATCTCACATAAACCGAAAACTAAATATAAAAAAATCATCGTCTCTTACCAAGACTTTATTCATCGTTAATCAAATTTACCTCATAATAAGGTTTGTGGTAGATTACATGAAAACGACTAAAAACACTTGGGCAAAGTGCGACATTAATACAATAGGTCGAACACCTCAAATCGTTGAACGATACAATCAACCAAAATACTTTGTGGAAATCTGACGAAAAGAAATGAGCAAGAGCTCGAAATCCGTAGATAAATAATCCACATTTTCGTATCGTAAAACGATATATTTATATATAATAATATATATATATAATATAGTATATATAATATATATATATATATATATATATTTTACTTTAACTAATTAAAAAATAGTAATATTTTATTATTATTTGTCGTCTTATTATCGGGCTAACGGGGTATTCACAACGTCTCGTTATTAAGTATGTCCATGACCCATATAAGTAGCTTTACATCGACACTAAAAAAGACAATACCAAAAGAACATCCTTCTTTCCTCAATTAAAAATCACACAACTATAAAAAATTAAATGTTTAAGAAAAGGTTTCGGGAAATTACATCTTTCGTCTTGCATTAAATTTTCAAGTAAAATAACTATTTATTATTAAAATCTTGAAAATTTTACCCCTTTTAAGCAAAGTTTCTAAGTATAAATTTCTTTTGAAAATATCGCAATGACGCCTAAACGTCTTTTAACTTTTTCCAAGGTCTTAAACCTTAATCCAAAACACTTTCTCACAACCCGACATTTTACGACAAACACAATATCAATACCTTCAACACGTTTTATCAAACCGTAGCAAAATAACCCCTTTACATTCGACAAGTCCAACAAAATCTCTCTTAGTCCAACACAAATCCTTTAGTCCATTTATAAGTCCACTAATTCATTACTTGTTTTTAGGCCTTATGGCCCATTATGGTCTTTAAGTATTTAGCCCGATAGAAAAACTTAGTCCATACCTCTTTACATAAGTCCAAAAGTATAATCCAAAACACAATGGACCTTAAGCCCATTAAGCCGAATAAAATATAAGTCAAAATCACATATATCCGTGGCTCATTAAGCCAAAACAATAAGCTATAAGATCATAATATTATATATATAAGCCGATAACCAAACAAGCCTTAAGCCTTTTAATATAAGCCGAAACCAAACAATAAGCCATAAGCTTTTAGTATAAGCCAAAAACCAATAAGCTATAAGTTTATCAAAATAAGCTGAAAACATAAGCTTCAAAAATAAGCCGAATCCAATAACCTAAATCCAAATCCAACAACCAATATCCAAAACCAAAAACCAAGTGGGCCGAGCCCACCTTGGCGTCGAACCCAAACAACAAAACGGACCCTCATTGGGCCAAGCCCAAGCCAAAAATAAATAAACTCAAATATGCTATAACCTAGCTTATTGAATGAGCAAAACTCCAAAATAAGCCCTTTTTATCACTTTCATAAAATAAAAAAAATTACCACAACAACCATTTTATTTTAACTTAAAAATCCTTTCTTTCTTTCTTTTTTTGCCAACGCACAAACACCCCCTTTTCATGTTGTCATATCCAAGATTCAATTTTTACGATGATTAACTTGTACAACTAGTGTTATAACACCATAATAGCCACAAAAGTACAACTTTTAACAAAGTTTAGAAAACTTACAAGTTTGGATGACCTTGGTTCGGTTTTGACGCGAAAGGAACGAATTCATACACCTTTTATATAACCCGCATCTACTAACTATCAACCCACTATCTAATCTTAACCAGTGTTCTTGAGAAAATCTTCAAAAATGTTTGTTTTCCTCCTCCTTGTGGTTCGTCCGAAATATAAAGAGAAAAAGATAGATAAAAACTTTTTTTTGTTTTAAAAATGAGAGAATAAATGAAATGGTTGAGGTAATGGTGATTATATGAGTACTATGTAAGACATGCTAGCTTAAAAATAGCCATTTTGTCTCCTCTTGACTTCCTTTGACCGAACGGATCCTAGGGAGGGCCTCGGGTCTTCCTTTTTATGTCAGGATCACTTAAAAACTCAATTTTCATCTATTTAAAATGTCAACCAAACTTAGTTATCATTTTCATTGCGTTTAAAATCAGTTTTCCATAAACCTAGGTTATTCATACGACACCTATCAGATTAAATTGCTACAAAATCCATTTTGAGCCGTTATCGGCCGACTTCGAACCGAAAACATGAATTTTTGACAAAACTCAACCGAACCTTGTTCATCCATTTAAAAACACTTCAAATCACAAAATATGGCTTGACAACTTATATTTACCCAAAATTTCACCTTTTTACGACCGTTATAGTCTTTTACCGAATTTCACGAAAACAACTGTTTTTCTGATAACTTTTAAATTTCACACTTACGGTTTACGTTTTAAATCAACATTATTTCATTATTATGAATTTATTAAATAAATAAACCCATTAACACATTCCCAACTTCATTAAATCTCCATACTTGAATATACTGCCGTGTCGGTACGCGATGCGTGACGATTTTTTGCTAAACGCGGGAAAAGTCCCCGGAAAGCACTGAAAACCTCAAAACCACTCTAAAACAGAAAATGAATCAAAAGTGATTCATTTACGAACTCAAAACTTTATCAAACCCCCGGTTACACCGAAACTGTTTTTACCCAAAATAGTCAACAGAAGTCAACTTTTCAGCTTTCATCAGGAAAACTAACAAGATCAAAAGACTTCAAAATACAAAACCATAATATTTTATAATACTTAACCATGAGAAAAGTACCGGTTATCACGTTAAGGCATAATAATACATCATACATTGATAAAAGCTACAATGGTCCTAATATTCCTAGAATTCCATAAGACTTGCTTACAAAAGGTTTGGTTGACAATTATTTAAAACATTAGTGACTAAACATAGAGTATGTTTAGTTTGGAGAAAGTGATGGTGGTGGTGGCAAATTTGGTGGCGGTGGTTGTGAGAGCATGTGTTGGATATATGAGAACATATATTGAAGTTCTTCACTTAAGCCAAGGATAAGTCTACGGTTGTGGATGCAACACAAGCATGTTGCTCCATGTGATTCAAGTAGATTCCAAGAGATAGGATGACCAAAAAGAGGTGGTGAGGGTATTGAAGGTGATGGAGTATTAAATTGGATGTCAAGTGGAGTGATTGGTGAAAGAGTAAGAGTGATGTCCATGGATCCACTTTCTTGAGTTAGAGGTGGTGGAGGTACTCTTGAAGGAGGAGACATTATTGAGTTCAAGTAGCTATTGGTTGATGGTGATGTGGAGGAGGTTGGTAATTTGATTTTGGAATTAATGGAGGATGAAAAAGTGGCTTCGGTGTGATGTAGTGAAAAAACGAGATAACAAATTAAATATGTTGATTACAACGAATACCAGAAACAATCTTCCAACTATCGTTGATTCAAAAGAATACTGATAATCAGGAAAACTCCAACAATCGTTGATTCAAACGAATACCGATTATTAAGAGAATCTTAGCAAAGCGCCAAGAACAAAGCAAAGCTTTTATTATTAAAACTCAAAGATATATAATGATTCAAGGCTCGAAACTCCCGTAACCCAACTATGTTTGGTTACCATAGCGTTCTCCTCGTTCCAAGCTTCGAAACGGCTGGTCGTGGGCCTGAAACGGATTATCTGAGCCCAAGTTATGCCCTTTTGAATAAAGGGCTTTTCTTCACACGATCTTGGGCCTCCAAAAACAAAATGGCCCGTTCTTCAATACTTAGGCCTGCATCATTCCCCCTGGGTAGACAAAATTCTCCCTCAAATTTACAACAAGATCATCATCAGATGAATCACCGTGATAAGGCAACAAGTGCTTCACATTAAAGACATCAGAACAACGAATAAGGCTTGGTAACTTCAAACGATAAGCATTAGAGTTGATTTTCTAGACAATTTCCAGCGGGCCAATCTTCTTAGCTGACAACATATTATATTTACCAACTGGGAAATGATCCTTAGTTAAAACAACCCATAAAAAGTCACCCGCTTCAAAATCTACCTGTCGTCGCTTTTGATCTGCATCTTGCTTGTACTTAGAGTTAACTCGAACCAAGTTGTCACGAACAGCTTTATGAACTTCACGCAACCCTTCAACAAAATCATATACTTTCTTGGGAACAGAACCGTAAACAGGAAGCGACATTAAATCAAGAGGTCCACGTGGTTGAGCAGAATAAACCACCTAAAATGGACTAAACCCGGTGCTTCGGTTGACAGCATGATTATGAGCAAATTAAGCTTGACATAACTTTTGATCCCATGCCTTCACATGATCACCCACCAAACACCTTAACAGATTGCCAAGTGATCGGTTAACAACTTCAGTTTGCCCATCAGTTTGAGGGTGATAAGCACTACTAAAATTAAGTTGCATGTTCACCATCTTCTACAAACTACGCCAAAAGTGACTCAAAAACCAAGTATCTCGATCAGAAACAATAGAGGAAGGCAAACCATGTAAACGATACACATCCCTAAAGAAAAGCTGGGCCACATTAACTGCATCTGTTGTCTTTTTGCAAGGAATAAAGTACACCATCTTAGAAAAATGATCAACAACAACAAAGATTGAATCATTACCCCTTTGAGTACGAGGTAACCCCAACACAAAATCCATGCTGATATCAACCCATGGCTGCGCAGGAACAGGCAAAGGCATATAGAGACGTGCATTAGTAGTTGTCCCCTTTGAAACTTGGCATATACGACACCTCTTGACATAACGATCCACTTCTTTCCTCATAGTGGGCCAGAAATAAGAAGCCTGTACCAACTTTAAGGTGCGATCGCGACCAACATGTCCTTCACCATGTAACTCCTTAATAATTTTCAAGCGAAAACTGGTATGAGGAATACATAGTTGATTCCCTTTGAAAAGAAAACCATCATGAGTATTAAAATCTGGTTTTTGCCCAGATTGCACACCCTGCAAAACAATAGAAAAGTATGGGTCCAAAGTTAACGGCTTACGAATAACATCCAGCCCCGACACATCAACTTGCATAAAAACAAGCAGATTACTCCTCCTACTTAAGGCATCAACAGCTTGATTGGAAACACCAGTCTTGTGTTTGACCATAAAAGTAAACTTCTCAAGAAATGCCAACCAACGCCCATGCTTATGTGACACCTTATCTTGAGTGCGAATATGCCTTAAAGAATCATGGTTAGCGAACAAAACAAACTCCTTGTGAAACAGATAGTGGCGCCAATGCTTTACAGCTTGGACCACCGCATAAAACTCTAGGTCATAAGTAGTGTACCTAGACTTCGACTCCGTTAATTTCTCTAAAATAGGCAACAGGCCGACCACCTTGACTGAGAATACCCCCAATTGCAACCTTTAAGGCATCCGTATGAAGTTTAAAATTTTTAGAAAAGTCAGGCAATACCAGAATTGGTGCTGTTGTAAGTTTTTCTTTGAAAATCTGAAAAGCTGACTCCGCCTCCTCCGTCCACACAAATGACTTTCCCTTCATGCAATATGTCAAAGGGGCCATAATGGAACTAAAATTAGGGATGAACCGCCTATAAAAAGAAGCAAGCCGATGAAAACTTCAAACTTCAGTAATGGTAGTTGGAGTTGGCCACTCCTGAACAGCTGCTACCTTAGACTCGTCTACCTGTATTCCTTCACCAGAAACAATATACCCCAAAAACAAAACCTTAGGGGTCATGAACATACATTTCTTTGTGGCTGCATAAAAACTATCCCTGCGAAGTAAGGTCAAGACCTGCCTCACATGGCTAACATGCTCACTGAAAGAAGCACTATAAATGAGAATGTCATCAAAAATAAACAACCATAAACTTCCCAATAAAAGGTCTAAGCAACTGATTCATCACACGCATAAATGTGCTAGGTTCGTTTGATAAACCAAAAGGCATCACTAACCACTCATACAACCCTTCACGCGTCTTGAAGGCAGTTTTCCATTCATCACAAGGTCTAAGACAAATCTGGTAATACCCACTCTTCAAATCCAACTTCGTGAAGATAGTAGCACCACTAATCTGGTCAAGTAAATCATTAAGGCGAGGGATAGGAAACCTGTACCTCATAGTAATCTTGTTGATGGCTCGGCTATCAACACACATACGTCATGATCCATCCTTCTTTGGAGTCAATAGGGCAGGAACAGCACATGGGCTCATGCTTTCACGAACGTGACCCTTAGAAACCAATTCTTTAACCTGCCTACGCAACTCCTCATGCTCTCCTGGGCTCATTCTATAATGTGGCCTGTTAGGTGATGAACGTCTAAATATGTTATCAAACAAATAACCCTTAAATATATATAATATATATAATAAAATACATATACATATACGTAAGCAAAGTATCATACAAATTATTCTTAGGAAAGAATAATAAGTAATCAACACGGGTATCGTTCTCCTCGATGAGAGGTGAATGGAAATTCACGTTTATGTCGGGAATCGAGCTTGATTATCATAAAAGATTTTGGTTTAGTTTCTAATTCTAATAACGCAAATGGAAAGTAAATTTAAGGCACGCTAATCTAAAAAGGCACAATTAAGTATTAAAACGATAACGGGAATTTAAAAAACGTGACTAAAACCTAAATTATCAAATTTTAACCCTAAAAATATAAATTTAATTTCTAACAGTCCTAAATAATAAAAAATAATTTTAGATAAAAGAATTATATTTTTTGACTTTTTTTTTAATTAAAAACAGATTTAATCTAAATTAAATATTAAAAATAGTAAACTAATTATTAATAATCTGTAAAAATTATGAAAAAAATACTTTAACCTATTTAGAATCTATGAAAAATAAAACTGGAAAATAAGCTGAAACAGATATGCAGTTAGAAAGAAAATAAGCACAAATAAGCTTAAAACTGAAAATGACTATAAATATTTAATGGTGCATGATATTAAACGAAAAAGACCCAAGGGCAGATGGTAGAAGGAGTGTGTATTAAAGTGTTGGGAGTTAAGGGGGAGGTCACAGGTTCGAAACCTGTGACTTCCTTTTTGATGAAAATATTTTTTTAATTTTCTTTTTGAAAAAGCTAAACTATAAGTAAAATAAACTTATTTAATAAAAGGACTTATTACTAAAACTTAATAGATAAGCCAGAAATAAGCTAAGAAAAAAATGACAGTTTAAAAGTAATCTAACTTATGACTTATGAGCAAAATTGTTTTGGCTTTTTGGAATTAATAAGCTAAAGGAAAAGCAAATAAGCTAAAACAGCTTTGAGGCTAAACCTAATAAGCACAAAAGAAAGGAATTAAGCAAAGAAAATAAGCTGGAAAACACTTAATGGCTATAAGACAGATAAACACTAAAACAGGCTAAGAAGGCCTTTTCACTACTTTTTTAAGCTAACCTAGGACTAATTAGCATTTAGAATAAGCTAAAAAGCAAAACAAGCTTATGACAGCTTATTCCTAGACCAAAAAAGCATTAGGGACTAGAAATTAGCAAACAAATTAAGCTAAAAGGCAGTAAAAAAGACTCTAAGACAGCAGACCTAAAAATACTATTAAAGAGCTTTTTAAGCTCTTGGTTCATTAAGCAGACAAAATAGGTTGATAAGCATCTAAAAGCTATAAGACAGACATACACTAAGACAGACTAAAAAGGCTTAACCACTACTTTTAAGCTAGAATAACAGACCAATAAGCACTTGACTTAAGCTGAAGAGTTAAAACAGATGAAGCCCTATAACCTAATAACTCAAATAAGCAAGAATTAAGTATCCTGGAAAAGAAATAAACTAAAAAAAATCAAATGAAAATGACAGAGACTCCTACTTTTATTTTTGGCTTTTTAGATTAATGACAGATTTTAAAACTTAAAAACAAGACTCAATAAGCAAAGTTAAAAGGAAAAATAATTATAACAGATAAAGAACATCTTATAATAAGCCAATAATAAGCAAATTAACTCAAGGATAAGCTTAAGCCTACCCACAATCAATCTGAATAAGATGACATTTAAGAATATTTAGGACTAAACTTACTGCTTTTGAACCAAGATATTTAAAAGTCTAATCCTAAGTTTTAAAACAGATTCATAATGAGGTAAATAGAGTTAGCTTTTAACACAAAAAACACACTTCAAGTTGAGCTTTTAAGACATTCTTATAAAAAGCAATTTGAAAACTTATTTGTACTAATAGACTTGAACATAAGATAAAACCACCTACTAAACTTATCAAAACTAATCCTAGGCTTATGAGAACTACATATGAGACTCAGTTAGAGCTTATTAAGTTTGATTTGTAACTCAAAAGCTACACAAGCAGTCTTAACTATGTTAAAACTGCTTGTGCCAAACACCTCTTTAAATTCCTTCAAACCAAATTTTAAGACTAAACAGATCCTAATAAGCTAAATTTATTGAAAACAAACGAAGAACTATGATAACTAATTACATTTAAGCAAAAACTAAAGAAAAATAAGCACTTATCCATAAGCTACACTAATAAGCTAATATGACTGAAAACTAAGCAGCTTTACCTGAAACTAAGATAATGATAACTCTAGTGATTTAAACTAGAAACTAAAGACATAATAAGCTAAACTAAACATATTTAGTATACTCAAATACTAATAAGCACATAATAAGCAAATAAATAAACAATGACAGATGATTAAGCTAAGAAAAGGTAAAAGTGATCATACCTTAATCCTAGCTCAAACAGGGATAAAAATGTTCTTTAGAGCTTAAATCAACAAGCTAGCTTAATTATAAGCTCAGAATAAGCCCTATAAGCCCATCCATTTCTGGCTTATCTTCTAAATGGCTTATTCAAGACCCATTTTTAGGTAATTTGAGTAATGAGCTTATTAAGTTAAGCTTAAAACAAGCTTAGCTTAATAAGAGATAGCTTAGAAGGTAATGATGCTTATTTAAGCTTATTAGTAAAATTCAAACATATTTAAGTAAAATTGCTTATAAGTAAAAACAAAAGTAAAAAACACAATTATAGATGGAACTGAATACTATTAATCACTTGAAACCATTACAAGCTTAAAAGGTAAAATTATATTATTTAAAGACAATAAGCAGAAAATAAGCTAAAAATTACATAAAAAGCTAAACAAAACTACTCCTACCCTAGATGTCAACCTCTGTGTGATTTGCACTCTATTTATAAGGATGAGATGAAGCTTCTAGGACTCTGAGACGCTCCCTCCCTTCTAATCTTGAACCTCCAATCACAATCCATTAATTAAGCACCCTTGGATCACTTCCACGTTATTGTAGCCAATAAGATTCCACGAGATTGCCAGCGTGTCATAGTGAGTGTTAGAGGGTGTCAGGCTTGCCTTCTAGAAGTACACGAAGGAGCGTGTGAGGGTGAATGGGTTTTACCCTGTGTCTGTGTGAAAATGGGAGGGAAAAAAGAGTGAAAAAGATGTACAATATTTCTTTTGACCCGTGCTTTGGCCCTGTGAGTTATAAATGGGTTTTAGACCAGGGTTTGACTTGGGCTTATAAATTGGGCCAGGGGTTAAGTGATATGGATAATGGATTTGGACTTGTTAATTTAATGGACTTTAGATTTAGGCTTAGGTATAGTATAAATCTTTAATTGGCTGACCCGGCCCATTAAAATGGGTACGAGTTGGCCCATTAAATATAAATACGCTTTCGGCTTCATTTTCTCACGCTCTTTCTAATCTCGTGCTCGGTTTTGTCCGTTTTGCATTATTTTTGTCCTTTTTGTGCAATATCCGTTACCTGCAAGACACAATTCACAATACAAACATATACAATGCATTTTTATGTATTTATTGGTCATTATTGGTCTTTTTAGCTTTATATTAAGAAATAAAAGATATGTGTTTAAGCACATATCAAAATCCCCCATACTAAACTATTGTTGTGTCCTCACGCAATGTCATAAATACGCACTTAGAAAACCAACAATTCCAATCCCCCTAAACTAATCACCTCGAAAAGTAGCTAAGTGCTCATCTAAGGGAATTAAGAAATCACTAGTTTTGAAGAGCTCCCCGTTTTACCATTTTTATGCATTTATTATCATTCATACATATCATAACTCTATGGAACAAGAAATACTAAAATGATAAATTCATCGTCCTTGATTTTTCACCCGCCCAGAACCAAGCTTAAAGACGAAATCATTGTTAAATACAAGTTAAGATGCTAACACTACTCATAAATGCTAATTGTGTATGCATAGCTACTTTCCGCTCCCTTATTCCTAAATCCTTTAAAGATTTTATTTTATTATTGGTGACAAATAAATAATAGTCTTATTCATATAAAGTAAACCTGGTTTAGACCATAATTAGTTTGAAATCCTTTTCTAAAGAGACGATATGGTGAGAATAAGGTTCACATTAAGGTTCTAATTTCGCATGATTTAGGGGTTATCCTTTTTATTTCATCCGAAACAACTCAACTACGAGTCCAGAGACGGAGGCTATATTTAGATAACCCCGGAGTCGAAATTTGGCTTTATTCTTATTATTATTGAAACATTATTAAACAGCTTAAGGTACATTATGTAAGGTTTACAAGTTGTAGGAAAGACTTAATAGGGATTAAATGAATTATTTCATGTGTAAAAACCTATGACCGGTTTTAAGGTGATATAAGTGAGAAAAATAATTAAATTTTGAGTATTAGGTATAAACGTGGGTATTTTTTTAAGTGTAGATGGGTATAGGTGCTTTCGGGTACGACCGAATGTAATTTATTACGAAACGTAAGCATTTTACGTAACCAACAAAAATAAATTATGAAAAGTTATAAATTATACTCCTAATAATTATATAACACTTACTTGATATAAACTTTAATTTGTTTGATGTCCGTTTACATTGAACGTTGATTTTTAGTTTACGCAATTTAACTATAAGATAATATTAAAAGCGAAACGCGTAAACTCTAATATAAATAATGGAATTTATAAAAGTTGTAAAAAACCTGAAAAGAGAAACTGGTTACCGGTCCTCCCACCCGTTAGCGAGACGCCTTGTCCCAAAGGCTTCAAGATGCAACATTATTCATGGTGCGGTTTTGTGAAGAGTGCGGATACTTTTACCTCGGAACTGATCTTCGCGTTCCCATGTGAACCTCAGACCTCTCTTGGAGTTCCATCGAACTTTGATGATAGGAATACGACTTCGCCTTAGCTTCTTGATCTCACGCTCCAAGATTTCCACTGATTCTTCAACAAAGTAGAGTTTATCATCAATGTGAATTTCATCTAACGGAACGCCAATAGGCTCTAGTCAGAATAAACACTTTCTTTTCGATTGATACAGAAATTGTGCTAGAACCCTGCTTAACTATGGATGGTAGTTCGAGTCTAGAAGCAACGTTCGCCACATTGGGCTAACACCTTGAAAGGTCCCCGATATACATCCGGGTTCAACCTTTCCCCGTTTCCAAAACGTACACCCCTTCCAAGGTATGACCTTTAACATAACTCGATCACCAACTTGAAACTCTAGAGGCTTACGCCTCACATCGGCGTAGCTCTTTTGGCGATCACGAGCAGCTTGCATTCTCTGCTTAATCTGGACAATCTTCTCGGTTGTTTCATGAACAAGTTCTGGACCGGTGAGCCGAGCATACTCCGACTCGCCCAACCACCGTAGGAGATTACCCTTTCGGACATAAATTTCCTCGAATGGGGCATCTTAATACTAGCATGGTAGGCTAGTGTTGTACGAGAATTCCGATCAACGGTAAATGTCCTTCCCAACATTCCAAAGTCTTCACACAAGCGCGTAACATATCTTCAAGAGTTTGTATGGTTCTTTCACTTTGTCCATCAGTCTCTGGATGGTATGCCGTACTCATATCCAGTCGAGTACCCATAGCTTTCTGAAATGACCTCCAGAAATTTGATGTAAACCGGGGGTCACGATCACAAATGATCGAGACTGGTATCCCATGCCTTGTGACCACTTCTTTCAAATACAGTTTTGCTAGTTTGTCCATAGGGTTAGTTTCCCTCATCGGTAAGAAGTGGGCAGACTTAGTGAGTCGGTCTACAATTACCCATATGGTGTCGTTTCCACTTTGCGTTCTTGGGAGTTTTGTGTCGTTTCCACTTACTGCTTTTGAACCAAGATATTTAAAAGTCTAATCCTAAGTTTTAAAAAAAGATTCATAATGAGGTAAATAGAGTTAGCTTTTAACACAAAAAACACACTTCAAGTTTAGCTTTTAAGACATACTTATAAAAAGCAATTTGAAAACTTATTTGTATTAACAGACTTGAACATAAGATAAAACCACCTACTAAACTTATCAAAACTAATACTAGGCTTATGAGAACTACATATGAGACTCAATTAGAGCTTATTAAGCTTGATTTGTACCCCAAAAGCTGCACAAGCAGTCTTACAGTTTTAACTATGTTAAAACTGCTTGTGCCAAACACCCTTTTAAATTCCTTCAAACCAAATTTTAAGACTAAACAGATCCTAATAAGCTAAATTTATTGAAAACAGATGAAGAAGTATGATAACTAATAACATTTAAGCAAAAACTACAGAAAAATAAGCACTTATCCATAAGCTAAACTAATAAGTTAATATGACTGAAAACTAAGCAGCTTTACCTAAAACTAAGATAATGATAACTCTATTGATTTAAACTAGAAACTAAAGACATAATAAGCTAAACTGAACATATTTAGCATACTCAAACACGAATAAGCATAGAATAAGCAAATAAATAAACAATGACAGATGATTAAGCTAAGAAAAGGTAAAAATGATCATACCTTAATCCCAGCTTAAACAGGGATAAAAATGCTCTTTAGAGCTTAAATAAACAAGCTAGCTTTATTATAAGCTCAGAATAAGCCCTATAAGCCCATCCATTTCTGGCTTATCTTCCAAATGGCTTATTTAAGACCCTTTTTTAGGTAATTTGAGTAATGACCTTATTAAGTTAAGCTTAAAACAAGCTTAGGTTAATAAGAGATAGCTTAGAAGGTAATGATGCTTATTTGAGCTTATTAGTAAAATTCAAACATATTTAAGTAAAATTGCTTATAAGTAAAAACAAAAGTAAAAACGAAATTATAGATGGAACTGAATTTTATTAATCACTTAAAAACATTACAAGCTTAAAAGGTAAAATTACATTCTTTAAAGACAATAAGCAGAATATAAGCTGAAAATTACATAAAAAGCTAAACTAAACTACTCCTACCCTAGATGTCATCCTTTGTGTGATTTGCACTATATTTATAAGGATGAGATGAAGCTTCTAGGACTCTGAGACGCTCCCTACCTTCTAATCTTGACCCTCCAATCATAATCCATCAATTAAGCACCCTTAGATCACTTCCATGTTATTGTAGCCAATAAGATTCCACGGGATTGCCAGTGTGTCATAGTGAGTGTCAAAGGGTGTCAGGCTTGCCTTCTAGCAGTACTTGAATGAGCGTGTGAGGGTGAATGGGTTTTACCCCGTGTCTGTGTAAAAATAGGAGGAAAAGAAAGAGTGAAAAAGATGTACAGTATTTCTTTTGACCCGTGCTTTGACCCTGTGAGTTATAAATGGGTTTATACCAGGGGTTTCTGACATGGGCTATAAATTGAGGCCAGGGGGTTAAGGATATGGATAATGATTTGTCCTTGTTAATTTAAAGGACTTTATATTAGGGCTTTCTGTTATAGTATAATCTATTAATGGTCTACCCCACCCATTAAAACGGGTACGGGTTGGCCCATTAAATATAAATACGCCTTCGGCTTCATTTTCTCACACTCTTTCCAATCTCGTGCTCGGTTTTATCTGTTTTGAATTAGTTTTTTTTCCTTTTGTGCAATATCTGTTACCTGCAAGACACAATTCATAATACAAATATATACAATGCATTTTTATGTATTTATTGGTCATTATTGGTCTTTTTAGCTTTATATTAGGAAATAAAAGATATGTGTTTAAGCACATATCATTAGGCAATTGTGAACCAGGCTCCAAATCAATATGGTGTTGGATATCACGCAAAGGTGGTAATCCATCAGGAAACTCATCAGGGAAAACATCAGAAAATTCCTCAAGTAAAGGAATCATAGCCTCGGGAATTTTGCTATCCTTAGCCACTTCCTTCCCTACTAGCACAAAAACATCACCGCCCATCTCCAATTTGTCCTAAAACTGTGAAAGTGTTAGTAAAGTACCAGTGGGCTTGTTGGCTAACTCTTTGGGCTTATTCGGCATCAAAGTTATCTTCACACCATCAAACAGGAAACTATAAGTATTTGCTCTCCCGTTATGTGTCGTGTTGCGATCATACTCCCAAGGTCTACCCAACAATAAGTGACAAGCATCCATGGGCACCACATCACACCAAACACTATCTTTATATGTTGTTCCCATGCAAAAAGCAACAAGGACACGCTTGGAAACAGTTACCTCACCACCTTTCTTAAGCTATTGTAACTTGTAAGATTTGGGATGATTCTTTGTTTTCAACCCCAAAGTCTGAACCGTCTCTTCAGCTATCAAATTATCACAACTCCTGGGTCAACCACAAAGGTGAAAACCTTACCCAACTATTTAGGTTAACTCCTAAAATAACTCCTAAAATATAATGATTCGGGGCTCAAAACTTTCGTAACCCAACTATGTTAGGTTACCATGGTGTTCTCCTCATTCCAAGCTTCGAAACGGCTAGTCCTGGGCCTGAAACGGATTATCTGAGCCCAAGTTATGCCCTTTTAAATAAAGGGCCTTTCTTCACATGATCTTGGGCCTCCAAAAACAAAATGGCCTGTTCTTTAATACATGGGCCTGCATTAATTAGCCACCAACAAGCTTGCTTTTCCTTTTCTTTGCTTCAAATCCCACGCATATAATGCATGCTTATGCATTGTCATGTCCTAAATTGTCAAC
Source organism: Tanacetum coccineum (assembly GCA_026074375.1). Lineage (NCBI taxonomy): Eukaryota > Viridiplantae > Streptophyta > Magnoliopsida > Asterales > Asteraceae > Tanacetum > Tanacetum coccineum. The sequence goes on along the minus strand of BQNB010020668.1, from coordinate 3,333 downwards.
CTAGGTATTAAACAATACATATTCTCCATGCTTTGGTTTACCATAAAAGAAGTAGAAGACTTCTCATTCTACACAAAGCTAAAAATCAAACACACACTCTGTCTCTCTTGCTTACATAACCGGCCACCATCACACCACCACAAAAACTTGGAGTTTTGATTTTCTAGCAAGTGATTTCAAGGTGTTTCTAAAGGTATAAACTAGTAGCAAACGCTTGGGTTTGATTAGTATTAGTCTTTGTGTTCATTTTATCATCACCATCATATAAGGTTCATACTATATTTCTTATATTTGTATTTACTTACATATAAACATCATATATATCTAGTTAAATCACCACTTAGTTTTATATTTTATCAAGTTTACAAGAAAACCATGATTTATATATAAACAAGTAAACACTTACACATGATGAAAATTATTTACAAACATGTTAGAATGTGAGAAAATATTTATTTTGGTATACTACATGGATTGGTTAATTTATTTAGCTAGTTGCTAATTAATTTGTACATAAACTAGTTTATATAGTTATTATAAATTATTGTGTTCTTTACATTTTAATTATATATTTGAGATGAGATGGATGAGACTAGGATTAGTGGATGTTTGTGATATAAAAGAGTTGGATGCGTGGTTAAATTAGTAGATTTGTAGTATAAAATGGAGTAAAAACTATAAGTTAAAAATATATATGTATACTTATATAAACAGCCAACTCTCACTGTTTTGACACGGACTTCGAGACAAGTTAAAACCTTAAAAATATGATAGTACGTATTAATACGATTCCGTGCATATAAAGAACGCGAAAAACAGACTTAAACGAAGAAGATATGAATTTTTAAAGTTACCGGCAACTAAATACATTTTGACAGCTTTTTATAGAAATATATGGCCTGATCAGTTTTTACTTCGTGTTTTTGAGGGACTTCGGGTCCGAACCGGCTTAAGTATAAATCTAAAATGTTGCTCGAAATGATATTTTGATATAATCACGCGTGTTTTCGAAGCTTAAAAGTGTTTCAAAAGTGAGATAATCATCATTAAAACTAAACAACTTTTTATATAACATTTCTGCATATTTTATAAAAATACAAAAGCTGATGGGATTTTAATTTGGGGTTTACGAGTGTTTTCGGGTCCGTTTGGACTATAAAAACCTTAAGAAATAATAGTGTAACATTTATATAATATTAATACGCGTTTTAAACATTGTGGTCCAAGTCGTAGCCTCGGTGTCATGAGCTTAGTGTAATCGTAATCACTCATTCGGATATTGTATACTAAGCAATACACACTTTAAAGCTTGACATAACTGATGTGCATTGGAGTCTAGACTTTTCAAGATTACATTCATGGATTTCTACATACATTCAAAATATCAAATCTCGTTGTATTATTTCCAATCTTTCATTATGATGCAAACCTTGGGACAAATGTTATTTTTCAATTAAATCAACGAGATTACTTTTCAAACTACTCGTTTAGAGGTCGTTCTCTTATATCTTATGCTATTGTATTATGAAGTAACGCTCCCGGATATATTTCCGCCGTGACCCATTTTGGGGTGTTACACAAAGAAGGCAAACAATAGTCAAAATATTAATACCTTTAAGGGAAAGATTCAACTGAGTAGGCAACTTATCTAAACGAACTCTCCAAGAAAACACATTAATCTTAATGGGCCTGACTTTAACCCACCTT
>BQNB010020667.1:0-59169 GCA_026074375.1 Tanacetum coccineum | reverse complement strand
TCTAAAGCCGTTTATTAATTATGCTAATAGATAAACGTGAATCAATAAGATCTAGGATATCAGATTCCCATATATAAGCAAGCAAAGGATTAAAGATCGAGTGAACGATGGACAAAACCACGAGCACGAGAGCTGGTATGTGCGTAATTACACATACCTTTTACCTAATAAAACGACCCCAAATGACAAAAAATGGACATAAAATGCCAAAAATATGCTTGTTTTGTGTTATTTACTGTACATGTATCGGATATCAATAAAAGGACAAAAACGAATCTAAAAAAACAAACAAAACCGAGCACGGGAATGGAAAGAGCGTGAGAAAATCAAAGCCGAAGGTGAAATCATCTTAATCCCGACCTAAATTCCATAAACTAGCCCATTTATATTTAAAAGTCCAAAATACACTTAACAATTTGTTAAGTTATTACATTGAAGGTCCTTGAGTTTTGCATTGTTAGTCCTAAAGGACTAACACCAGTAGTCCTTACACCATTTCATTAAAGGTCCTAAACCATTAACACCCGTTAAAGTCCAAACTAAATATAACCATTAGCCCAAATTACCTTTTACCCGGCCCAAATTGGATTTATAACCCAAAGTCAATTACTAAACATTTAAATCAAAATAATTAAACGTTTTCACTGTTCATCTATCCTCTCCATGTTTCCTACCATTTTCACTGTAAATTTTCATACGGGTAAAACCACTTAACCCAATCACACGCCTCACCCTTCTAGAAGCTTAAGAAACACGAGATTGTCATGACTGCCACTTCACTGACACCTTGGCAATCCCAAGGTGCCCTATTGGTGGATTAGACGTAGATTGTAATCAAGGGCCAAGATTACAAAGATAAGAGAGGCAGTTTAGAATGGAAGGCCAATATGAAAGAAGACTTGCCCCTCACAAAAGAAACACACCTCACACACAAGAAGTATAGAGCTCATCTATAAATAGACTGGGATTTTCATTGTAATAGGCATTAGTTTAGGATTAGATAGTTTTATTTTCAGTCTTATTTACTGCTTATTTCATTTTTAATGTATTTACTTTTTCAAGCAATGTAACCTTTAAGTTTTGATGAAATACAAGTTTATGATTCTGTCACTTAAATATTGTCTTTACTTTTAAGCTTAATCAATTTTCAAGTCATTGTCATAAGAAAATAAGCTCTTAAGATTCCTGTTACTGTTTAATCACTCACTCCCAAAAATACCACAGCTTATTAGATGATAAGCCAAAACTGGACGGGCTTATGAACAATACCAGCTTATCTTTGATAAGCTGGAGCTGTTGAAAAGCTCTTTTGAGCATTGTATAGCCTTGTTTAAGTAAAGGCAAAAGTAAGTTTATCATTTTATTTTACTGCTCATTTACTGTTTCATTGCTTATTTATGCTTATCTTTGCTTATTTGTACTTAATCATTGCGTATTCTGTCTTTCTAAATGCTTTTTATGTTTATGATATCCTTTGATTGTTTTTCATATAAAACTGCTTGTTTAGTGTTTAGAAACTGCTTATAGTGTTTGAGCTTATTTCAGTGCTTATCTTAGTGTTCCTAATGCTTATATGTTCTTATTTCATCATAAACTTAAGCTGTTTCTACTTTCAAATGCATTTCATAAACTGTTTTAAGCTCAAATGTGTTTTAGAGATTTTAAAGGGGTGTTTGGGACAACAGCATTAACCTGGTTAATGCTGTTTGACCATTCATTGGTTTTAAATCCAAGTTTAGAAAGCGTTTTAGTAATTATTTAATCTGTTTTAAAGAACTTTTGAACTGTAAAATTCAGTTTTAAGGTTTTAGTAATGAGTTTTTAAGATTTTGTGGTGTAATTGCTGTCTTAAATAGCTTATTAGCTTAGATCTTCATTATTTGCTCTATGATTTTGTTTATAAGTCTTGTTTATGGTTTAATTATGTAGTAATATGAATGTCTTAAAGTAGGAAATTGTCAATTAAAGTTTTGGTCTTAATCTGTCAATGCTCTTAGTTTTAAATAGCTTAAAATCCAGTTTTAGATTTCAAATTTAGGATAGTTTAAGTTTGTTTTAGCTTCTAAAACTTCTTGCATAAGTAGTTTGTAGTCTAAGTTTGATATGTTTCAGCTTATTTTGTAGTTTAAACATTATTTAGATAGCTTATTTTTGGTCTGCATAAGCTGTTTTAGTATTTTATAAAATATTTGAAAAAACTTAAAAGCCAAAAACATAAGTAGTGGTCTGTCTTTTTCACTTGAGTTTTCTAGCTTATTTCTTAATTATGTTTGCTTAAATTCTGCTGAAATGTGCTCTTAGGTTCTTAATCTTAATATGTTTTCTAGTTGCAGCTTATGCTTTTTGCTTATTAGTCCTTAATCTTAGCTTAAAAGTAGGTAAAAATCCTTTAAATGTTTCTTTAATGTCTGATGTCTGTTTTGCTTTGTAGTGCTTTTTCAGCTTATTTATTTGCTTATTTTTAACCATAATTGCTTATTAGGTTTAGGTGTTGGTATGTCTCAGCTTATTTGTGTTTTCTTTTAGCTTATTGAGTCCCTAAATGCAAATCAGTTTAGGATGTGGTCTTTTAGTTAGTTTAAGCAATCTGTCACTTTGCATAGCTTATTTCTAGCTTATTTTTCAGTTTTGTCAAAAAGTCCTTTTACTAAAGGTGCTTTTTTTGGTCTTTAGCATTTTTAAAAGAAAAATAAAAAAAAAATATAATTTGCAAAAAGGGATGCCACAGGGTTTAAACCTGTGACCTCCCCCTTTCTTATAAGCATACGTTTTAACACACACTCTCACTACCAACTGCCCTTGGGTCTTTTTCGTTTATAACATTGCATCATTTAATTTATATAGTCACTTTTTAGTTTTAAGCTTATTTGCTTTTTAACTGCTTATTTGTTTTAGCTTATTTTTCTATTTTATTTTTCTTAAGTTTAGATTTTTCAAAGTACTTTTCATGAATTTTTTAGATTTTTATAAATTAGTTTAATATTTTTAATAATATTTTTAGATTATATTAGTTTTAAATTCATAAAAAATAAAATACAAGTCAAAAAAAATTAATTCTTTTTTCTAAAATTATTTTTAATCATATAGGATTTTTAAAAATTAAATTTGCATTTTTAGGGTTAAAATTTGATAATTTAGGTTTCTAAGTCTCGATTTTAGATTCCCGTTATCATTTTTAGTTTAAATTTCTTGATTGCTTTAATTGTTAATTTAGCTTATCTTTATTTTCTTTTACGTTAGTAGAATTAAAATCAAAAACAAAAATACTTGATATTCAAGCATCAAACAAAGTACTTTCGCGGTTTTCAAATTGGCCTCTTGTCAGGATACGACATCCGGGAGATAAATTATTGTTTGTCCTCAAGCAATTTTCATATCAAACGGGATACTCTCTATATTAAAATTAATGAGGTATTTTAGGATATATATTTTATTATGTATAGACTATTTTGCTCAAATCAAGTTTTTGGCGCCGTTGCCGGGGAAGAGGTGTACGATTTTCACAAAGTATTTGAAGTTAGTGCCTTGAAGATCCTTCCTCATGAAGTTATTGTTTGTTATTTTCTATTTTCTTCTATATAATCATAAAAAATACAAAAATATTTTTTTGAAATACCAAAAAAGTTTTTAAAAACATAAAAATCAACCGTTGTGCCACTTGTGAATACGGCTCATCTTTAGTTAACAAACTATAAGAGAGGTTTAAGGAGGGTTGATCCAACGAACTTCGACCCAAAAGGAGAAGGTTTTTAAAACGCTTCGTGTTTCTTTCTTATTTTTATTATTCTTTTCTTTATGAAAAAACTAAAATTATTCTTCTATAATCCTCTTATTCATATTAAAATTCTTATTCTCTGAAACCTTCTTAACAATAATTTCTTCAACAGTTCTTGGTTTTCCGAGATGCTCGTGGTGGGAGGTCCGTTTAAACGGGGTAGAAATTGTAGGCATTGTACTACTGTGAGTTTCGAAGATGAACCCATCTATGACTCTAATTCTTATAATCAAACTCTTGATTTTTCTAACTCACCTTCATAACCCCAAACATCTTCGTTAGACCAATGGCATTGTTTTCATTGTAAATATCTGTTAAAAAGAGGTGAACGTTGTCAACGGTGTACTTGCAAGTGGTGTAGATATGCTCTTAGTGAAGGATTTTGTTTGTTTTTCCCTTCAAGAGATGAAAATTCATCCATTGATGCTCCTAATCTAAACTCTTTCAATGATCCTCCAAATGATTTCAGCCACCTTCCACCACCCTAGAATGAATCATACTCGTACGAGTTATGTGGGAACGATTCTCACTACGGTTATGATTGTCCACCTCAGTTTTTGCTTGTCTATGAGCAGGAACCGAGCTACAATCAAAACTTTAGTGATAATTATTATCCATAAAATTCACCGAGTTTTCCACAATAATATCTTTGCTGTGAAAATTATGGGGGTCCTCATGAAAGTTTTAGTGTCAACCGATGAATCAAAACAACTTTGAACCTAATCCTAGTTATTCCAGTTTTGACCAACCCCCGCAATATTCCATCAATCATCAGCCTTCGAATATTCAAGAGAATCCTAATTGGCAAAAGATCTATGAACTTCTTCAAATGATGCAATCATCTTGTGAAAAGTTACTTCAACAACAGCAGGCGGCTGACATAAATCAATCACCTCTTCAAGAAATGAGTATCCAGGATATGGAGAATCTAAAGCAGCATTATTTAGATGAAATGCTAAGTTTAAGTAATCAAATTCAGATTAAATATTATCGAAACGAGAAAATAGATATTCGTTTTAAAAGGGAATGTGAAATTACGATTGATGAGCTTAAGGGAAAATTCAATGGAATAAGTATTGAGATTAATAAGCAGAAAGAGCTACAATATCTAGAGCAGGTGGCTAATCTTAGTACGTATCCTTCGCAATGTTTCAAATCTTTTTGCTATGATGATAACGATGATGACTATGATTATGAGGAGAGTACTATTCCTTTAAACGAAATTGAGTCTCAAATACCTCCATTTATTGCTATCACACCCGAGGACTCTCTAAGTATGAGGGACGAGCATCTTAGCACTATTCCTGAAAACGAATCTGACAAAGTAATAAAGTTTAGTGTTGAGAGCCTTGTCCTAATCCCAAGAGAGTCTAAGGATTTAACTGATTATGAAAGTAAGTGTGATATTCCCGTTTGTGATGTTTCTTCTTCTAAGAATGAGGGTTTAGATGATATTGTTTCTATTCCATCGGGAAAATAAATTGATCACTTAGATGCCATACCCAATTCAATACAATCTTTGCTTAATTGTGCTAATTCGATAATTTTTCTTATCAAGGAGTTCACCGGTAAACTCGCTCCTATCAATCTAATTCCACTAGGACTTGTTGAAACCGATTCGGAAGAAGATATTCGTCTAATTGAAAAATTGTTAAATGATGATTCATCTCCTTACTCTCCGGAAGAACTTAATTCTGAGATTCCTGATGCTATTATCGAATCTTTCTCCCCATCTCCTATCCCCATCGAGGATAGTGACTCTCTTATAGAGGAGATCAATATATTTCTTGCTTTAGGTGACTCGATACCATCGGGTATTGAAAATGATGACTATGACTCGAAGGGGGATATTCTTTTTCTTGAAGAATTGCTTAACAAAGATTCACTTTCACGTCCTGAGTATGAAACATTCCACTTTGATCATTATAATGTCCCATCATCTATTCGTCCTCCTAAAAAACCACCGGATGATGATGGAATCTACTTTAATATTGAGCTTGATCCAGGAAATGAAACCACAAAAGTGGTGGATGATATTTCTAATAATTCGACAAGAGAACTTTATGTTCATAGGCCTAATGTTTTACCCACACATCCCACCCTTTATCCTGTGTTTGACACTTTGCTTCCATTTTCATCCGAAAATAAGGACAAAGTTTTCAATCCTAGAATTCTCATTTCAAAAGAGGAGAAATCTCCTCATCTTCTATCTCATCGGGGCTTTAAAGTCTTTCAGCTTATTAATGATTTTGAAAGCCCGATGATGATTTATGGAGGGGACATTCCTATCTTGGATGTTCCTTATCTCCATTTCTATCCTCCTTGACCAAATCAAGTATGGGGGATCGAGTCAGGCTCTTGACTCGGTTAACAAAAAAAAGTGTTTCGTGGGTGGCAACCTATGCTTATCCTTAGTAGGTGTATATTAATATAATAATGAATAAGTGTGATGTGAGGAGGCTCGCCTCTTCCTTTCTCGTGTTTCATGTTTTTTGTTTTATGTCCAGGATTGCCCGGATTATGAAGACTCTCGTGCTCGTGGTTTTGTCCATTGTTCACTCGATCTTCCATCCTTAGCATGCTTATATATGGTAATCCGATATCCTAGATCTTATTGATTCACGTTTATCTATTAGCTTACTTAATAAACGGCTTTAGAATTGCGTAAAGACCCCTTAATATTTGGATTATGCCTTGAAATTAGTATGAGGGTGACAGTCTCACATTAAGGACAATGTGTAGTTCTAGTATGGGGGGATCTTTCAATTTGATCTTACTTGCATTTTCCTTGTCTTCATGTAACCCCGTTTTTCCACCCAAAAAAATAGCAAAAATATGCCAAAATTAAAAAAATAATTCAAAAATAGAAAAAGTGTTTAAACACACAGTTTTGTCTTTTTAAGAATATATTTTGACTTGATCGAGCATGTTACGCTCTAGCTTGCCCCTTATCTTTCGAGACTAAGCATTCACGAATCTTTTTAGTAAAGATTTTAAATTTGCGAAGAACGAAAAATGATAGAGTTTTATATAAGTTAGATGCTAAGCAAGGATTAGTTGGAAATCTTAAGAGCTCTTAGAGGTTAATTGTGGCTTTTTGCTCCCATTAGCTTAATAAACATTATATAATTGTTGAATAAATAAAGTTACTTTAGGTTTTTGTGATTCTTAGTTTAAATCACTTCGTAGAGATTCCTTCTGGTGAAATTAAGGTACACATCGAGGTTTTGTCAGTGTTGTGGGAAAATAGGCTACCGATTCTTGATGGCTCGCTACCGTTGTCTAGGTAGTTAAAAGACCACAAGACTTGAAATTGGGCTATAATAATAATAATAAAAGTTTACTTGCATTTGTCGGCTCACAAACCGATGTAGGCTGTCTTCAATAGAAGGCCCATAGTAAGAATAATAATCCGAGACTGATAAAAGTTTGCTGCATCTTGCCGGCTCACAACCGATGTTGCAGCCTTCAAAAAAGTCGAGGATTTCCTTCGTTTAAAGGATGTATTAAGTGTAACATATGTGATTTAATAAATATAGGGAAAATCTCTTTTTCTTGAATTTAAATATGCTTTTGAACTAAGACTATTCCGTTTTAAGTTGTGGCTTTTCTCAATAAATTGTTTATTTAACGGGAAGCCTAAAAGTTTTTGAAACCGAAGGTCCGTGAGTTCCGATATTATTCTCTGTGGGGTGTCAAAAGCCTGGTCACCTAAACCGGTCTCGGCTAGGATGTGCCGAGAAGAAAGTCGCTACATGGAATGATCTCGCCTTCAAAATCATAATTCTTGGGTGGAACGTGAAGCATAGAAATATTACAATTTTCTTAAAAAGGTTGATCCATGGTTGAAATTCGAAATAAGCACATTCACCTAAGATATAATAATTGTTAGGAGTGAAAAGTTTCACAAGTTACAAGTATGAGTAGTGTTAGCATATGTAACTCTAGTATTTAACGGTGATTTGTTTTTACGCTTGGTTCTAGGTTTAGGACAATGTGAAAAATCGGAGAACGACGAATTTATCCTTTTGGGTTTAGGATTAAAGTGCTTCTTGTTCTATGACCCTAAAGGTTATGAAAATAACAAAAGTCTAGACATTCTAGTTAGAAGAAAGAAAAAGGAAAAAAAAATATGTGTGGTAATTAGTGTAGATTTATAAAAATGGTCAAAACGGGGCTTTAAAAAGCTATTGAGTTCTTAATTCCTTAAGATGAACACTTAGCTACTTTTCGAGGTAATTAGTCGAGGGGGATTGAGACTCTTAGTTTTCTAAAGTGTTTAATTATAGCATTGCGTTTGGGACGGCAAATAGTTAGGATGGGGAGATTTTGGTATGTGTTAATTACAACAACTATTAAAACGGGCTTAAAAGACTAAAAACATATAAAAAATACGTAGTATTTGTGTGTTTTGCATTTATATTGTGTAGAGAACGGATATCGACAAAAAGACAAAAATCAAGACCAAAACCGAGCACGGGAATGAAAAGAGCGTGAAAAGTCAAAGTCAAAGTCTAAAAGTCAAAGTCAAAGCCAAAGACGTGTGCATCTTAAATGGGTCAACCCGTACCCAAGTTAATGGGCCAAGTCAGCCCATTAAGCCTTTTATATAACTAAAAGCCCATGATAAAAGCCTAAATTTAATTAATCCTAACCCGGCCTAAATTATAAGCCTATTAGCTTAAACCATAACACTCGTTAACCCCTAATCCCCATACACCTTAAGCCATTACACCGTTAGTCCTTTTTTTGGGGGGGGGGGGGGGGGGGGGGAAAACTAACCATATGTTAGTCCCTGACATATTTCACTGTTGGTCCCCATGTCACTAACACCCGTTAAATCTAAACAATAAAATCTTCAAACGATAAAACATTATCCTGCCAAATCCCCCCATGTCATTGTTCATCCCTCTTCCCCAAAAACTATCCTTGTAACCCTGCACCCCAAAAGTAAACCCCACTAAACCCTATTCTCTCACAAGAAACAAAGCCACGCTGGTAATCCTCTACAATATGATTGGTTGATGGGATAATGACAAAATTTAATAGCTCAGATTGCAAGCCTTGAAGAGCAAGATGAATCAATGGCTATGATGAAGACTTCGACACTCCTCACATAAGAAGCACACCTCTCACAGAAGTAGCACAAGAAGATCAAGACCCAAGCTTCTTAGTTTTTCTATAAATGGTTTTAGGTTTCTCTTGTAAACGGGAGTAGTGTAGCTTTAATTTTTAGCTTATTTACCAGCTTATTTAACTTATTGTACTTTTATTTTCTAAGCAATGTACTATTTTAAGAAGTTTTAATGAAAATTCTGTTTTAAGTTTAATCATCTTTCAATTCTGTTAAAAGCTCATTTGTTATCTTAAAAGTCAATTTAAACAAGCTCATATAAGCTCTCTTATATTCCTGTGTATCTTAGGTAAGCTTTTTCAAAAGCTTATCTAAGCTTTCATATCAAAATCACTCAAAAATTACCAAAAGCTCTTGTGGAAGATAAGCCAAAAAGGGATGGGCTTATGGGTTTTCCTAGCTTGTTTTTAAACAAGCTAGAGCTTGTAGACAAAGCTCTAAAGATCATTTATGTCCTTGTTTTAGCAAAGGACTTTGTAAGTCCTCATTTTTAACTTTCTAGCTTATTAACTGTCATTGCTTATTCACTGCTTATGTCTGCTTATCTTTGCTTAATAACTGCTTATTTGTGCTTATTCAGTTTCATTATAGCTTAATATGTTAGTTTATGGCTTGGTTTTAGTTTTAATAGAGCTTAAGTGATTCTGCCAATTTACTTAGTTAAAACAGCTTATTTTCATAGCTTATTCGAAAGTGCTTATTTTTCTTTACTTTGTGCTTATTTGTCATCTATTAGCTTAGTACTTAATCTGTTTTAACAAATCTAAGCTTAAAAACAGTTTAATCTAGCTTAAAATGAAATTTCATGTCATAAAGGAGTGTTTGGGATAAGTATGCAAAACGGGTCAAATGAGGATCAAAACCATTTCTAGTTTTCAAAACAGTTTCATATAGCTCTTATTTAATCTATGATTCAGTTTTTATAAGTTTAAAAGAAATTTTGTTAAGATTTTAGTTTGTTTGATAAAATCTCAAGTTTGATAGTTTTCAAATTCTTCAAATCCGTCTTAAACTTTGATTTATAAGAGTGTGCTTTAAGTGTAGTGTTTTGTGATCAAAGAGAGCTCAATTCATGTTATACTGCATTTGTTTTAAAGTCATACAGCCTTTTGGAAGTTTAAGGCCAAAAACAGTTAAGAAAAACTAATCTAGTGTCTGTTCTAAAAGACAGTTTATGCAGGTAGTTTGTGGTTAGATTTAAGCTTAACATTGATTAAATTTAGTTGCACTTAGCTAATTATAGTAGTAGCTTAATCTCTTTTAAGTTTGACCTTAAATAAAAAAAATTGTGTTATATAATACTTGATGTGAAAATTTTATATCATTATGAAATACATTTAAAAAAACTCAATAATTCATATATTTTACATCAAATATTATATAACATAAACAAAAATATTTAAGGTCAATGTTGAAAAAGAAAGACTTTAAAAAGTCAATTACTTGACATTTAATATGAGACGGAGGGAGTATATATACTAACGAATCAAATCAAACCACCTACTTTGACTAGAATCAGGAGATAGTGGTAACACACTAGAGACCTTATTTGTTACTGTTGGATTTTTAGCAACACTCAATATAGATTTTGCAACTAAAGAAGTAGCTCCTAAATTCTTAGATTTCACTGCTATAGGAGTAGTAAATAAGGCTCTTTTTACACTAGAATTCAGACAATGCATAACGAGCTACACATTTTTTATGAGAAGTAAATCACATCTTTGACCACAGAAACACAAACAATATTTGAACCGTCATTAACAGCATTTACAGTCTTGGTACTTAATACACTTAGGTTTGATTGACATACATCCGAATGCATTGTTTCACGCTTATTAGAATCTATACTAACACTACTTGACATCTTCTGAACATGTGCAGATGGTCTCTTATCATTATTGTTCTTCAAGACTCTATCCTTTGATTTAGTGTCCTTAGACTTTGGTCTTCTAATACTATTAGAACTTTCTACACATATGGAATTAGAAACATTCATGTTAGTTTAGAAGCCGGTGATGTGTTCTTGTTTTTGTGATTCTATACATTTCACGTATGATTTACATTCGAACGGTGTTTTGACTTGCTCGGTTTTTGGTATAGATTGTGAAAGTGACTAGAATTGACCTATCTGAATTTGACCTGTATATGACACTTTTTAGCCTTAACTGCTATGTTTTTGGGCAATGGTTACACAAGAAGTATTCTGAGGTCTTGATTGTCAAAATAGTTGTTCACATTCTTTCCTTCGTTCAACGATATGAGCTATATTCTTGAGTTCAGATATTGTTATCAAAAGATCTTGATTTTAGGCCCGCACATCAGCATAAGCATATGTCTTTTGATTAACATCTTCAATCAACTTATCAAGCTCTTTTTGATGTTGAGTTCGTGTTGCTTTTATTGAATTGATAAGCTTTTGATATTCAAGTTTAATACTTTCTCTTTCTTTAACAACAAAATCTACTTGAGTTTTTTAGCAACATGTTCTCTTCATTTATTGTTGATAATTTTGACTTCCAAGAGACATCACAAGCCATTTTCTTTTTTTGATGTTGTAATTTGAGTTCAAAATCAATACTTTGAGCTTGTGATCGCTTAAAATCATTTTCAAGAATTTTGATTCTCTTGAGTAAATTGGCTTTGATATATTTAGAGTCACTTGAACTTTTCTCAAGTTCATCGTTTAACATCTTATTTTTCTGTTTTTCAACAGAAATCAACACACAATTCCAAAAATTTATCGATCTCATTTTGAAGAATATTTTCTTTTGGAGATCTTCCATTAACTTTCTGTTCCATTGATTCAAAAATATTTAACATTTCTTGTACTTCTTCAATGAGCACTTCTTTAAGTTCTTTCAAATTCTTTGACAAAGAGGCAGACATTGGAATTACATTAGTTTGTCAAAATTCTCTTAGAGAATTTTTGACTTGTCAGACATTCCTCTTTGTTGTTGTCTTCTATAAGAGGCTTGATAAGTCTGTTGTTCGTATACTGTTAATTGCTACACTCAAATTTGCCAAATATATTTAAAACAATTTTCTCTTTTTGACATTTTTTGGAATTGGTAAATCGATGTCTTCGTGATCTTTTTGACTCTAGAACCATTATTAGAAGTACATGGAATGGAAAAATAAGTTTGTTCAACAGAAAATTTGTTGAGGAACAATGTTCATAAAGCGCAATTAATTTCCATAGTTAATTTGAACCATTTTGTTTCTCATTTTCAATCGACTTTCTTCTGCATCCTCTAATGTTTCCTCAGAATTAGATGAATCAGTTTTAAATATGGCACTATGAAGCATTTCACCATCATATATTTTTGGTTGTGCTGTATTGGCCTTCTTGAGACGTTCGGGATTCTTATAACCCAACACTCTGTTTAAGAAAAGGATCATAAACTTTATTTGGTTTCTTTCCAAGCATGTGAATTGTTTGAATTAATTGACCCATTTTATAAACAATTCGATCATGAGAACTCAGTTTCTCTTCGAGAACAATAATATCTTCAAGATACCGATTTTCTTGATCTTTAAAAACCTTTTTAGCTAACTGAGTTTCATGTTGAATTATTATCTTTTCATTTTTAATTTTGAAAAAATCACTTTGAATTTTATCTTTTTCTTTCAAAATTCTCTTAATGGTGTCCTTATCAGCCCGTAATTCACGTTCCAACTCTTCACATGTTTCTTTATATTTTGAACATTGAATTGTTTTTGACTCAAATGTTTTGACCCGATCCTTACACGTCTCAAGCTCATTTTGTAGCAGCTCTTTTTGCTTTTTAAGCTCATTGTTTAATTGTTTTTTATTTTCAGCTTCTCTTTAAACATTATATGCTAACAGTTAAATTTCATGATATTCATCATGAGCATTTGAATCATGTTTAAATGTGCCACCATTATTTTTCATATAAGGATCATCAAATATGATATTAGAATCAATTTGATCATCATTAGATGTTTGAATAATAGTTTTACATTTCACATGACTCACTTGTTCATGAACCTTGGATGAAGCATTTACCTCATGACAGCCTTTGCATCATATGATGGCACAATCTCAGCTTTACGTTGAATTCGAGCCATCAATATGACTGCAACAGTTTATCTTGCCTCTGTTTCTTTTTCGTATGAAGTTGTTCAAGCATGAAGTTATTTTCTTTGTCATTGAGATTACTTCCGGCTTCATCTTTCATAGCTAGCAACATTTGTTCGCTGAAATACTTTGCATCACGAACTCTTGGTTTCTGGCAATCACGGGCATAGTGGCCTTTCTCGTTGCAGCTATAACACGAAACATTTGCCTTTCTTGGAGTAGACTCAGTACGTGGTGTCAGAACCAAGAAATCACTTCACTTCATTACTTAAACCATGGATTGAACAAGAAAATAGATGGAAACTAGGAAGATATTTAGAGAGAGAAACAAGAGAGAGAAAGAAAGAGAATTGGATGATTTACATGCAAATGGAAAATTACAAAGTGAACCAACACCCTCTCCATTCTTGGAGAGGTGTATTTATAGTTAAACCAAGAGGCTTTCATGCCTTTGGTATTTCTACAGGCCGGGCTCAGGATTACTTAGGCCTTCGCCCGATACACGTGACTAATTAGCTTACATAAAAGAGTCCGTCGTTTACCCGATCTAGCCTATTACAACGTTACTTAATTAAATGACTGAGACCTAATATTCTTAGTGAACGAACTTCCTTGTTCGACTCAATATTTGAGGCTAACAATCTCCCCCGAAGTGAGTTCAGTCTGACACTCCTTCATGAGATAAATGAGATTGCTTTTGTCGTTAAGCTCTTGTGATCTTTGTCTCTGTCTACGTTGTTTCTAGGTTGTTTCCTTCTCATGCTTGCTGTATCTTTGATCTTAAGCCTTTGTCATTGTCTTTCGACTTCGTCTTTACGTCCGAGATCTTTAAATCTCTATCGTTCAGTCTTGAAGTCTTTTCACCTTGCGTCTTGTGTTTGACAAACATGTCATACTTTGCATCATTAGAAAGCTTGCTAAAAAACAAATCTCACTTGATAGACTTGATATTGAATGGGAAAGATCTTATATATCAGAGTTTGCGGAATCTTTGTCTTTGAGTTTGAGCTCTTTCTTAATCTTGGTGAATCTTTGATGCTTAGAGTATGTCTTTGTAGTTTGAGCATGAGCATGTGGTAATGAATCCGACTTCAGCTGGAATGAGGTATCTCCATCTCCATCTTTATATGAATCCTAAAATAAAATAGTCAACAATAAAGTTTGTGGACGAATATGGCTTAGTCATTCGCCCAAATTTGGTTAGATTAACCTTTGGTTCCGTGTGGACCAATCTGTGATCAGGTAGATTCAATTTAGAAGAATCTCCTTGACAGGATTTCCAGCTTTAAGCGTAAGATCCTCCAACACAGATGTATTAGATTCACCATGCTAGCTTGTTCTCAATATCGGAACGTCTCAAAGCAGACATCACGATATGAGTGAATCGGTTAGTTACTATCTTACCGATTGAGTCATCAATTCATTTACTGGAACAAGTTTGATTCACATGGAATCGCACCATTGTTTCTTTCTAGTTGACACAAGTTTGATTCATATAGAATCACACAAGTCACCTACCAAGAGCTTGTTTGATGTTGGCTCAAGCAGGATTTCCATCTTAATAGTGAATACTTAAGTATCACTCGGATGTTCTGGAAATACTACAAGGATAATGCGTAGGATTCTTGTTAACAGCTTGTGAACTTAATGATGTTCAACAAGTGTTTGTAATGAAATGTGTCCTAATGAGATTTATGTGTTGATCTCTTGGCTCTAGACTCGATTAGTGCATTTTGGTTTTAGTAATCGGAGGCTGGAGCAGACTGCCACCTATTCAATATCATCTAACTCGATTGCAGAAGTCATATAGAAGTAGTATGTAATCTCCAGACAAATGAGGAAAAAACAAAATAGTTTCTATTGAGAGAAACTCGAATGGCTGGGAAGGGTTGGGCATTACATCCAATACCATAATTCATCTTTGTGAATCTGATAGATTATGTATTGACCCGGTTTCTACCTAAGGTGTAGGGAGGGCTTCTTTCTTTTCACCCTTTATCCTTACATTTCTTTTTCATTCTTCAACCCCTTCAATGCTTACCAAGACGTCATTACTAACACCTTGTTGTGATTGTTTCAGTGTTTAACTCATTAGTCTCAGTGGCAGTTATTCCCTTATAATCATTGCATCTCCAATCATACCTTAAGGATGTATATTAACTATAGAGTGTCCTTGGGTAGATCCCTCCGATTCTGGTTGGATCATTGGACAAATACCTTACCTAACCACCTTATGACTTTAGAATCGTCATGAATTAAGATATTGTTGGGTATGAGATTAAACCATAAAACCTTTTCTGAAGAGTATCAAGCACTTTGAGTCGATTAGATCACTTATTATTTTCAAGATCACATTTTAAATACATTTCTCCCCTTAATTAAATACTAATTCACTTAGTTTTTGAAATACTTTGTGATTAAAATTTGTCATGAAAATTCTGTGGGAAAACTTTTATTTTAAGCATGAATTATATGGAACATTAACTTGCTCCCCTCAATTTTACATATGTTTGACACCAAAAAAATGATACCAAGTTGTAAAATGAATATAAAATTGAGGGTTAGCATTGTTGAGCACACAATTTCAAAAGATTATGAATTGTCATTGAAGAATTCTCAAAAAATTGTGCTCAACCACTAAATCATCTTATAACATACAATCTATTGAGTAGTCATTATTATTACTGAGTGGTTATTAAGACTTTTATAATGTTTTGAATACATAAATATTGTCATGTTATGATGTATCCAAAATCATTAATTTCTAAAAACTCACCCTCAAACATTGACTCATTTTGAAAATGACACCAAATGTAGAATAATTGTCGTGTAAAACTTGATGAGGGATGGAGTGTTGAACACACAATTTTAAAAGATTATGAATTGTCAGTGAGAAATTCTTAAAAAATTATGTTTAACTTTTTGAAAAACCATATATTAGAAGACTTTCTCTTCTAACTCTAAGGATAAGCGCACTTATGCGTACACACTCCTTTGTCGTTCGGGTCCGAGTTGCAATCTGAGAGTGATTACAAGTCATGAAGAAAAATAGAAATGACATGTTTTGAAAGCATTTGAAACTCCTGTTCGAACTTCATTTACACGCCCGTGTCGATGTTAATCAACATTTCTAGGTACGTAAATGTTATCGATTCCAAGAGACATGTCGAGAAGATTCTTTTTGTGAAACATTTTTTGATTTTTTGATTTTGTATTTTCTTTTTGAAATTTTATATTTTTGTATTTTGTTTTATAAAAAATATTTACATGTTGACCTCAACATTGTTATGTGATGGTGAAATAGTAATTCCAACTCTTGTCTTGATGTAGCTGTCTTGTCTGCTGGAGGAACAACTTTTGGAACCAGCTTTGAACTTGACAGTTCATTGCTGTGGTCATGAATTCCGAGTTCTAAACTGTTATGATCAGAAGTTATTTGTCGTGGATGACGGAGGCCTGAACTATTGTGAACAGACGTCATTGCTTATGCATCAGATGCAAATTCCTTGAATCCCTAGTTTCTCAGATATCAGTCTTTTCAGCAACCAAACTCGGAGTCCTTCCTTTATAGCATTTAAAGATGTACCTGCATGTATGTTAAGTGTACCTGCACTGACATCAAGAGTTTGTTTGCATTCATACTGGTTCGTGATATCGTCATTTGAACCATTTGTGGGTTCACTGTCAACCTTGGTTGTGCTAGAGGTTAATATATTTCCAGTAGGAATCCACTTAAGACCAACTGTCTTGAAAAGTTTACCCGTCGGTTTCCACCTAAGACAAGATCTAGGAGTCATTGTTTTCTCATGCATAACGGAAGTCTTTTTTATTAAAGACCTATGTCTTTTTGGGATCTATCTTTCTGGTTTCTTTGCAACACTTGTTTGCTCTATGGGTTTGTATCTTGTTGTTGTCTTATGGGATGGAACCTTAGCACGTGAGCTGACTTCATTCAAGAATTTTGTTACACAAGAATCATGATTTGCATTAAAGACACATTTCTGGCATGTCGAGCAAACAAAATGTTTGGAGTCAGAAAAACTTCTAGAATTCCCAGAGTGTTCTGCTATCGGTACAATCTTTGTCGTGACGCAACTACTCTTAGATGCAGGCCAATTCCTAGACTTTTGGTTATTGATCCTAGGTTTTGGTTTGCTACCATTTGTTGTGCTTTGTGATCTAGCAGAAGGCATCACACTAGGTTCTGAATTCCTACTGCTTTCTTGTGTCTTTTTCTTAGCTTCCTCTAGGTAGTGATTATGAACCATGTCATTTGAGCTATACCTAGATGAGCCAGGTGCAATCATGTGATGAGGTTTTGCAATAGCAGATTCTCTTTCCTTAGGCAAATAATGTGTAGTGACTGGTTTTGACAAATTGTTATTAACATCAACTTGGGAGGCAAACCGTTGCTTTGAAAATCTAGGTCGTTCAGACTTAAATGCAGTTGGTTGTCTAACAACTGATTGGTTTCTACGTGGTTGTAAAGCCAGTTTCCCTAAGATTGACGATTTTGCAAACTTAGTATTCACACTATTTCCTGTTAATTTCCTTAACTCATTTTTTAATGCTGCAATTGCAAACCCTTTTTCCTGAAGTTGAGCTTTGAATTTATCATTATTTGCAATCAAAGAAGTTGTGTGTTCTATGTTCTTAGCTCTCGTTGTCTTGATAGAATCAAACATTTCTTTGTAATGCCTTTTCAAAGTCTCATTTTCTTTAAGTAACTTAGCCACTTTATGTTCCAATTCGATGTTTATTGTTTCAATTACATCTATGTCATGTTTAACCTTGGCTTCATTACTTGTTACTTTCAAAAATTGACCATGTTGCCCTTCTTTTAAAGCTTGATTTTGATATTTAAGTTCAAGATTAACACAATGTGCTTCCATTCTTAAAAAATCTTTTTGAAATTGGGCAACGGTCTTTTTGAGACGAATATTTTCAGATTCAAGAGATTGATTTGAGAGTTCAGTTGTCTGGTTATCAGTTAATTTAGCAGGCAAAGGACATGTGTCATGACATTGTTCAGCATTCTGGTCAACCTTTCCTTCATTATTGAATTCAGGTTG
This sequence comes from Tanacetum coccineum, assembly GCA_026074375.1. Classification (NCBI taxonomy): domain Eukaryota; kingdom Viridiplantae; phylum Streptophyta; class Magnoliopsida; order Asterales; family Asteraceae; genus Tanacetum; species Tanacetum coccineum. The sequence continues at coordinate 41,089 of BQNB010020667.1, read as the reverse complement.
CTCAGTATGCTGTTGTCCAGTAGCAAAGATATTGATTTCAGCAGTTGTTTGTACCTCAACCATTGGCTCTTCATCATATATGGGTCTGATATCTGCATCATCAGCATGTGCATCATTCCCTGATCTGCTGCTTGTATCCTGCTCTTTGGATTCTGTCCCAATGCTTTCTGTGTTAACCAAACTAGCATCCACTGCTTTTCCCGTATCAACCTTATCCTCTGCTGTCTGAATCTGTCTTTCATTCACCCAGCTGTCATACTCTCGTTTATGTTGTGCTCTTTCATCAATCGACTTCTTAACAGATTCCATGTGTTGGATCAGTGTGTCACGGAATTCTGGAATCGCAAGTTGAGTGTATTGGAGAAAATAGTTGCATGTCATTACAACAAATTCATCATCCAAATACATCCGTGACTTGATGAACATCTGAAACTGTGTCTCGAGTACTTTAAAAGAAGTTGTGGATCCAATCTCTTGAAATTCTTCTTTGTCAAGTTGCTTTTCTAATTGATCCACGTTTAGGAACATTGTGCCTATAAAAGTTTCAACATCTTGACCAAAGAGTGTTGCAAATGCACGTTTGAATCCAGACCGGTCGATCCTTTTAAGTTGTTCTGTAAAGATGCTTGAGGTGGTGAATGAAGTTTTCGAAAAGATACCATGCAACTCTTTTTTTGCTTTGTCTTCTGAAATAGCATCTAATGGTTTAACTTCTTGAACTGTGCACTCTTGAATCTGCAACTTTTTGTCATCCAGCCTTTTCTGAATCGTTTGTGCAAGAATGATTATTTTGAGCATATAATCTTCAATGAAAATCAAGCTTTTGAGTATTTCTTTAAGAGAGTTAGGTTCCATCTAGTATAGGCGTGAAAGTCCTTTCTTGCATACTACCAGCTAAACATAGAAGGCTTTATTAGCATGAGCTGAAAAGTTTCTCAAATTGTGTCTTGAGCACTTTAAAGGCATTCTGGCAGTTGACTCAAGAATAGTTTACTTTGGTAGTTGTTTGTTCCAGTGTATGCCATGTCTAAGAACGTTCTTGTGAATGGTCAACATCTTCACCAAAAATATGACTAAATCGCCCGTTCAAATTCAGTTTTAGTGATGCCTTGTTCAAGTTTCCCGTGTGAAATTTTGATTGTAATGCACTAAGACCGTTTAGGAAACACCCTTTCAAGATCTTTGCTAGTTTCAATTTTGCATGTCTTGTTCATCTGAATACGAACACGAAGATAAAGTATCTTTCATTTCCATTTTACCGTGAATTATGAAGTGAAAATGATTTGTAGGATCTTAAGCACGTAAAGTGATTGTTGTTGTGGATTGAAATCAATTAACGTTCACGGGATTTTACAAAATCAAGAAGAAACCGTAAAACAAAAATGAATTGATGTTGAAATCGTTGTTGTCGTTGAAGAACTTGAGCTTTTATTGGCGAAAAATGAGCTTGAAACGATGAACGGTGCACAATCGTTGAACTTTGGAGGACTATTGTTGAAATCGTAGCAATTAAGGACTAACGATGAATTATACTTTGAACTTTATGGATAAATAATCAAACAAAGACTAATCTTGAATTTATCTTTAAGTCCAGGGGCTTAACATGTAAATTTCCAATTTTAGTCAATTATTAAAACAAATTCCCTCCTGTTTTGTTTTTCGTTTTCATTTTGAATTGTAACAAATAATGCAACGATTGTAATTTAGCTCTTTCGGAATGATACAGTTATCGTCGGTAAAATCCAAATGTACCACGTTGATCGAAAATATGTCACGATCACGATGATATAAGTTAAACGTCTCGTAGTTAAATGACACTCAAAACCGAAAGCACAAAAGTTACTTAAACGTGTGATTTTAGTTCGGTTGCTTATAAGAGATTGACTCATTCGGTTCTCAAGTAAAACAACTAGTTCGGTTCCATGTAACAAAGTGACTAGATCGGTTGTGCTAAAAATGAACTCGTTTGGTTCCTCTTAGAATTTCACTCGTTCGGTTCCTCTTAAATTAACTAGTTCGGTCTTCAAAGCAAGTGACTAGATCGGTTCCCACGTACAAATGACTAGATCGGTTCTCAAGGGTGTTCACTAGTTCGGGTCTCAAGATTTTTTTACTAGATCGGGTGCTCTTGAAACTTGACTAGATTGGTCCCTTTAGGTTTGAACTTGTTCGGTTCACACAAGATTCCAAGATGTACAGCCGTCCTTGTCTTTGTATTCTACCGAAACAACAAAACCTTATCGTCCTTCTTGCTAGAATATTGGATCTTGTCTCCTTGTCTTGTTTTCAACCGTTGGACCAAAAAGATTAACAAGCAACCCAAAAGAATAAGCTTGAAAGATAAGCTATGAAAGACAAAAATAAGCCCATGACAAAGAATCTCTCAAAAAGCTATGAAACGAAAACCACAATCAAAGGAACAAAAATGAATACACATGGTTCTATGTTAGGAAAAGAAGTTTTTTTTTGAGAAAAAACACAACAGAGAAGTAAAACGTAGATATAAAGCCCAAAATGCAAAATTTGAACAGTAGGCCCAACGTTTGTGAACAAAAACAAAAAACAATTGAAACTGTTTGACTACAAAAATTTGAATTTTTTTGTCAGACACTAGTTATGAAATAAAACGATTTAAAAAAAATAAGCTTACGGAGAAAGAAAAAAAATCTAAAATAAAATAAGCTATATAAAAGTCGAATCCAATAAGCTTAAATAAGCACTACCACAACGAGACCACTAGACCCACCCGTAACCGAAAATCACTTTCACTTCACCATTGATACATGAAAAATAGATAAGAGAAAAGGAAGAATTTTAGAGAGAAGTTAGAGAGAGAAATAAAGAGAGAAAAATGAGAATGGTTGATTAAACAAATGAAATCTTCCAAAAAAATCAACACCCTCTCCATCCTTGGAGAGGGGTATTTATAGTTAAAACTAAGAGGCTTTCATGCCTTGGTGTTTCTACGAGCCGGGCTTGGGATTACTTGGGCTTTCGCCCGATACACGTGACCGATTAGATTACAAAAAGAGCCCGTCTAGCCTATTACAACGTTACATATTAAAATGACCGAGACTTAATATTCTAAATGAACGAACTTTCGTGTTTGACTCATTATTTGAGGCTAACATGTCTGCTTCAAGTCGGATTGCAAACTCTCTACTTTTTTTGACAATGTGGTACAAAGAACCGTCAATTCATGAAGTGTCATACTGCCCTCATCACTTCTAAGTGAGTGAACTCTTGGGAGAGGTGAATCATGAGGCATGGTAGCAGCCTCTTCTACAACATGGGTTGTTTGCATAGATGGTGGTGAAGTTGGTGGTCGTGTGGTGGATGGAGCACTGGTAGGTGTGTGATGGGACTCAACTAGGACTGTTGATCTTTCACCCTGAAAAATTAGGCCCTAAACAAGCATTGTTGGAAACAAAGGAATGTCTACCCCACTATAACCCTTAGAAATCCTTCTCATATTGCCAAAAAGTTTTTGAGTAGAGCAATATAAGTTCTTTTATGAGGTAGAAGCTGTCTTTTATGCTTGTTCAAAAAGATTGGTATAAATCTTGGATACATTAAAAATTTAGACAGATTATCCAAGTTTTTCAACATGCCATCAAAAATCAATTTTTGAAAAATTAAAGGTTCTGTTTGTGGCCAAGAAAATGATAGCAGTGGCTATGTTGCTACTAAATTGATCCTAAGTAGTTTTCTTAGCACTCAAACAATGAAGGATGATATCAATCAAAAACCTCCATTGAGGGGAAAAGTGTCCCTTTTGAAAAGTTAATCTGTCAGAATTAGAAACATACCACATAAGAGCAAGTTGCTCAAAAATTTCAGTATTAGGTAAAGTACTAATACCATCAGAATCTTCTCGCTTAAGATGCCTCCTTATAGATGCTTTAGTAACAATCTTAACTCTCTCATCAATGGTAGCAGTTATTTCCATCTCTCCATTCTCAGATGTACTTGCAAAAGCAGTTTGCCAAAATTGATGGATGAGTGAAACATAGATGTTTGGATTTTTAGTAAGAGCATATTTAATATGAGTAGAATTGAGAAAATCCACTATTTGATGAAATCCTTCACTTCCCTCTGGTTTCATCAAGAAGGCGATCATATTGTGTTTGTCACAGAAGTCCAAATTCTCCATTCGATTTAGAAAAGTGGGATTAGGGTTTTGGGTTATGATCGTGGATGAGAGTATGTATGTTTGGTAAAGGTAATTGAGATAATAGAGAAAAGTAGTTGGCGGAAATATAAGAAAAGTAGTTGGCGGAAATATCTCAACGGCTATCTTTAATTAATGAAATTCTATTATGCCTCAAACAGTACTAACGGTCAACCAACAATACTAAGTTTAGCCTAACAATACTAACTTTAAGCCCAGCCGTATAACTTTACCCAGCAGTATTAAGATATTCCTGGCAGTACTAACTTAATACTGGCAGTATTAAGTTTATGTCTGGCAGTATCAACTCTAATTCTGTTCCAACAAGCATTTCCATCATAAATTTAAATTCTCACAAGCTCTCTTTCTGTTTTCAACTCACTATATCTCTCATTTTTTTCTCACCAATTCACTCTTTTTGTTTTTATATCATACAACTCTCTTTCTATTTTCCATCTCACTATATCTCTCATTTCTTTTTCTTACCAATTCAGACAGTTTTGTATAATCTTCCAATAATTCCATTAGTTTCATGTTGTCCTATCCACTTCTAAGTATGTGAACTCTTGAGAGAGGTGGGTCATTGGACTATTTAGATGTAGTCTCAAACCTAGTTTGAGCATCTACACCCCCTAATATGGTATCTTGGTACCTAGGACCACTACCTGAACCAGTTCCCTAAGGACTTGGCTCATTAAGTGTTGCCATGGATTAGGTCCTATTGATGTTACCGCTATCCTGCTCTGCTTCTAAGCTAGAAGCAGTAGTGGCAGCCCTTTCCATTCTGTCACCCAACTCCTTATGGAGAACCTCATCACCAACCTTTTCACAGGGACCACCAGACTAAGGTATCTTAGTATCCCGACCTCTTTTTGGCATTTGACTCTTCATACACTTTTGTTTGATGTTACATGTCCTTCCATCTATTCTTGACTGCATATTGACATAATTAGCCTCCCCTCAATCAATACCTCATAGGTGAAGCATTTAATATCATGTACTCAATATGCTTAGTCTGCAAATGTTAGTCCAAAACCAAGAATACACAATCCAAAGTATTTTCTTGTTTAACATTATTAATTATGACTAACAGTTTGAACTAGTAGTCTTAAGTATAACTAGCAGTACTAATTATACTTAGCAATACTAAAACCTGCCTAGCAGTATTAACCTTACAACTATCAGTTTTATTTCCAAAATTTATCTCTAATACTATCTCCAAATCATATTAATCATTAGTCTAACAAACACATCTTCAAAGATTAAGTAATCCAATGCTAGCAATCAGAAAGTTAAACCTGCTAACATCAAATGCCTTTGTGAGAAGATCTGCAACATTATGATATGTATGTATCTTAATCAATTGAATGAGCCTCTTCTCATAAGAATCTCTGATAAAATGGTGCTTTATTTCAATGTGCTTAGTTTTAGAATGAAACACTGGATTCTTCACAATACAAATGGTGCTCTCATTATCAATGTAAATCTTGGTGTTCATGAAATTGAACCCATAATCAAGCATCTAATTTTGGATCCATAACACCTGTCCATAGCAATTTGCAGTAGCAACATACTCTGATTCAGTAGTGGAGTTGGCAACTATAGTTTGCTTTTTACATTGCCATGATATCAACCTTTTGCCAAGAAATTAACAACCTCCTGTTATGGATTTCTTGTCAAGGATAGCTCCAGCATAATCACTATCAAAAAAAGCTTCTAAGTCAAATGGTGAATCCTTAGGATACCAAAGGCCCAATTTAGGTTGACCATTCAGGTATCTAAAGTTCCTCTTCACAACATGAAGATGTGAGACTTTAGGAGTAACTTAGAACCTTACACAAGCACAAACAGCAAACATTATGTCAGGCCTAAAAGCTGTCAAGTACATCAATGATCCAATCATTGATCTGTATAAATGAACATCCACATCCTCAGCTTCTTCATCCTTGATCAATGCCTTGTGAGTCTCAATTGGAGTGCTTGCTATCCTCATTGTGACAAAATCAAACTTCTTCAATATATTAGCCACATACTTGTCTTGGCTAATGAAGATTCCATCATTTCTCTACATGACTTGCAACCCTAAAAAGAAAGTGAGCTCCCTAATAGAACTTATCTGGAACTTCTTGTACATCAAACATTCAAACTCAACATATAAAGACTTCTTTATAGACCTAAAGATGATGTCATCTACATATACCTGTACTAATAGGATATCACCTTTGTCTTTCTTGATAAATAAAGTCTTAACAATGATCCCTCTTCTAAATTCATTTTCTAATAAGTAGGTAGACAAGGTCTCATACCAGGCTCTAGGAGCTTGATGTAGACCATATAAAGCTTTTTCTACCTTATAGACTTTATCAGGGAACTGTGGATCTTCAAAACCAGGAGGTTGGCATACATACACCTCCTCTTCAATAGTACCATATAAAAAGGCACTCTTCACATCCATCTGGTACATAATAAACCTCATAAATGATGCATAGGCCAAAAATAACCTGATTGCTTCTATCCTTGCAACAGGAGCAAAAACCTCATCATAATCAATTCCTTTTTCTTAGGTGTAACCTTGTGCAACCATTCTTGCCTTGTTTCTAACTAATATCCCTCTCTTGTCTTTCTTGTTTCTATAGACCTATTTTATTCCAATGGCATGCTTGCCTTTAGGTAAATCAACCAATCTCTAAACCTTCTGCAAACTAAACTATAGCAACTCATCTTGCATTGCCTCTATCCAGCTTGGATCTGTCAAAGCTAGTGTCACCTTCTTGGGTTCTATTTGTGAGAGAAAATAGGCAAATAAGCATTTTTGATAATCTTTGTGATTTGTTCTCCTCTGCTTTTTGATGTAACTGACCATAGCAAGTTCTTTAGAGATCTTGGTGATCCTCCTTGTTTGAGTAGCTGAATTTATGTCTCTAATGATCTGGTCTTTAGGATGATCCTTATGAATTCTGGTTGTGGGAATATGACTAACATTCATGGTGGTTTCCAAGTTGTTAAGGTCAGCCTCTGCACCCACATCTTCATCATCATATGCACCACTAAAGATACCAGTATTTAGAAGATTAGCAGTATCCTCCAAATCAGGCATAAGAGCATTAGTAGGAAGATCATCAACATTAGTAAAACTTTGCCAGTAGTACTAACAGATGGACTAACATTACTATCTCTTTTAGTGCTGTTAGCATAACCTTCCTTCTATTGAACAAGTAAATTATCTAGTGCAGCTTTAAAATCTTGCACATTCTGGTCATCTTCTTTATTTGAAGCTCCTCGTTCCTTCTCTTGACCATTTCTTTCACCCCCATTTACTGGTTTTTCATTAGTATTTTTACCAACATCATCAACAACTCAATCCTCTGAGCTCTTTGGACTATCATAAAGTAAAGGTAGTAGAACATATTGTTGAGTATTATCCTTGATACCTGCATTCTTATTAGTTTGATTCTCTGCAGTAACTGGTTCATAATTCATAGAGTTTGTTAGTAAATCAATATCAAAGAGCCAATATGGTCTACTCCCTGCAACATTGGGTTTGTTTTCAAGAAAGATTATGTGTAAGTTTTCCTCTACCTTCCTAGTTCTAGTGTTAAATACCCTAAAAGCCTTGTTATTTATAGAGTATCCAATAAAGAACCCCTCACCAGCCTTCCCATCAAATTTACCTAAGGAATCTAAGGTATTAAGAATAGTCACAAGACACCTAAAAGGTCTCATAAAACTTATACTAGGTGGTCTACCATGTAATAGTTCATAAGGTGTCTTGTTGTGAGGCTTGGTTACTAAAACCCTATTCTGAACATAACAAGCAGTACTAAGTGCTTTAGCCCAAAATATAGTAGGTAATAATGAATCTGATAGCATAGTCCTAGCTGCCTCTATTAGTGTCCTATTCTTTCTTTCAGCAACTCCATTTTGTTGTGGAGTTCTGGCAACACTAAAATCCCTCTTAATCCCTTTCATCCCACAGAACTGATTCATGTCATTATTTTTAAACTTAGTTCCATTGTCACATCTGATGATTTTAACCTTATGATTTAATTTGTTTTTTCTATGCTCTTTATAAAAGTATTTAAGGATCCCACTAGTCTCATCCTTAGTGGCCAAAAAGAAAACCCAACTAAACCTACTATAGTCATCAGTGACAACAAGGCAATATGTCATGTGATTGATACTCCTTATAGATGTTGGCCCAAATAAGTCCATATGTAACATTTGTAAGGGTTGACTGATAAAGCTTACAAGCTTGGTCTTACAAGAGGCTTTGTGTTACTTTCCCTTCTGACAAGCAACACAAGTATGGTCATTTTCAAAAAGCTTTGAAGGAAATCCTTTTATAAGGTTTCCCCTCACAAGTTTATTCATAGTTTTAAAGTTTATATGACCAAGCCTCTTATGCTATAAATTAGAATCATCTATTGTAGCCTTTGCAAATAAACAAGTCAAACCTCCTGAAGGAACAACATTCTTTAGATCAAAACTATACATGTTATGCTGTCTGGGAACTTTAAGCAAGACTTGACTTTCATCAAGTAGCTTAAAGTCAGGATATAGAACAAGACATTCAATCTCAGTGAAAACAACACTGTTATTCTTGTCACATATTTGTGAGACAGAGAAAAGATTAAACTTAAGTTCCTTTACAAAGTATACATCTTCAAAGTCTAATTTCCCAGTCCTAATTTTACCTTTCTAGTAATTTTACCTCCTTTAGGACTTCCTCTAAATGCAACAAATCCACCATCAATCTCTTGATAATCTATAAGAAAGGACTTGTTTCTAGTCATATGCCTAGAGCATCCACTGTTAAAAATCCCTTGATCCTGTAAAGTATATTGTGGATTACCCTGCACTCAAAATAAGAGAATTAGTTTCTCTTGGGGACCCAAGCCATTACTAACTTGAGTCTACCTTGTAGATCAACATAGTCAAATCTTTTAAGCATGTATGATCCACTGTCTTTGGAGGTATGGTCAATTACATTTCTTGCTGGTCTCTAAATCCAGCATGCTAAAGACTTAACAGCATATTCCCCATTTCCTACAATAGCACTAACTACTACTTTTGGCCCAGCAGTAGTTACATTGTTAACCCTAGCAGTATTAACTTTTTCATTAAACTTATTGGTTTTAGCTGCTAATTTTTGGTTAAAAGCCCTTTTTACTGGTGAATGTGCTTTAAAATAAGAATATGTTGTGGGTAATGCATCATTTACTTTTGGTTTAGGGGAAGCAGTATTAACAGGCCTGGCAGTACTAATTGATATTGCTGCTCTTGGAGAGCTTTGCTTAGCAGTATTAACTAGTACTTGTCCTAACTTTGTTACAACTGCTGTTCGAACAAAATTCCTTTTAGGATGTGGGTGAGTAAATTTATTTTGGTGGTTCACCCTTTGAGCATTGTTCTATACTGGTCTAATTTTCCTTTGACCAGTAACCCTTCCCTTATTATTCAACACTAGTTTTTCTACCATTTTCTTGTCATGAAAATCACAGTCTTTGATTCAATGATTAAAACTCCAACAAACAAAACAATCTTTCTTTATAGACTCAAAACCATTTCCAAGTTTTTGAGTCATCAACCCATTCTAGTTTCTTCTATTATCCCTAGGACTTTGACTTTTCCTAGGCTACTTTACTTGCCTATGTGTGTTTTCCTTATTAACAGATTTCACATTCTCATCAGATTTGACAAAATTTATTTTAGTAAACTTTGGTTTTTGTTGATCAGAATTAGGTCTAAACACAATATATTTATTCACTATTCAGTGTACCCAATCTTTATGATAGGAGACTAGGCCTAACAAGTTTAGGCTTTTCTATAATATCCTCACTAGTCTTATATATACTAGTTTTAGTTTCACTCACTTTAGTCTTATAGACAGAATCATCTAACCTAGCAAAGGATAAGTCAGGTCTTGAGGGCATGTAGTTCCTAGTGTAGGGAGGGGGAACTGCATGAAACCCTTCACCTATTTTGAATCTATTATTTATTAGACTATCATCTATATTACTTTCTCTACTATTAAACACACTATGAACCACTTCATTCTTATTTATTTGACTATCATAACCAATACTAGCTTTGTCTTTAGCACTTATTTGACTATTTATCAGTTTAGTTAGATTCTTTGATGATTCTTCAAATTTTCTAGTTTAAGTTTCAAATCATCTTTCTCTTTTAAAGCTTCTTCTAACTGATTTTTAAGGTCTTTGATAGGAAATATCTTTACTTGGACATCTTACTTAAAATGCAATAACTTTTTCATAATTGCGTTCATTCTGTTTCATGTACAACTAATTACCCCCCTTGGCTTCCTAATGATTCTAATCCTATTTGATAACCTAAAATTTCTAGATTAGATTTATTAAGAGCTTCACGTTGTTGATCATGCTATTTTTGAAGAGTTTCATATGATTTTAAGCAATCTTTAGAGCAAGTATGTACCTTAGAGTCTGAACTTGATGAACTTGATGAACCTTGAGATGTATAAGCAATTAGAGAAAAGTTTGTGATGCCTTCTTCAGCCTTAAAGCTCCAATCATAACCACCTATCCCATCTTGAACAACCAAGGCATTTGTAGTAGATGTATCTACTGGTGCATTCCTTCTTGGACCATCTCCATTTCTATTCCCCTGATTTCTTGGTGCCGTGCATTCTCTAGGAAAGTGACCTCTCTTGTGGCAGTTGTAACATTCAACATTTGTCTTATCAAAGCCAACAGTTACTTTGCCATTAAAATTCAGATTTATTCATGTCTTCTTTAAGAATCTTTTCACCCTCATAGTAAGCATGGCCACCTGCCATTTGAGATCTATCTCTTCAAGATCATCAGTATCAATATGCTCCAGATCTTCAAGATCATCAGTATCAATATGCTCCAGATCTTCATTGTCCAATTGTGGACTATTAGATTGATTAGCAAAGAAGGAAAACATGACATCATCAACATAAATTAAGGAAGAAGCTTGTCTCTGTGAACTAGCAGTAGAAACTTCATGAGCAGTATTAATTGCTTTATTAGTACTGCTAGTGTTTTTTGAAGATACAAAAGCCATATTCTGAGAGTTTAAGCTTGAGCTTGATTGGACTTAATCTCAGATTCATACACCTTCATATTATTATACAAATCATCCATGCCCAATGTGTCTAGATCAAATTTGTTTCTCATTATTAAAGCAATATTGTTCTAAGTTGATGGTAGACTTCTCAGCAACTTCATATTTTCATCTTCCTTAGAGATAACTTCACCATGAATTTCCAATTGGCTGATGAGATTCTGAAACCTATCATAGGTTTTATCTAGTCCTTCAGATCTTGATGCAGTAAAATTCTCATATTGCTGCTTTAGAATGGTTTTCTTCATTTTCTTTGATTCTTTGTTGCCTCCAAACCTGGCCTTGATTGCTTCCTATAAGGTCTTTGCATCCTTGATTCCATGAAACTTCAATAGGTACTCATCAAGAATGGCCAACAACAGAGTGCTTTGTGCTTTAAATTCATTCTTTCTTGCTACCTTTTGTTCAACAGTTTTAGGTGGAATAGGACCTTCAGTACCAGCACTAGCTGATGCAATAGCATGTGCATCACCATTCACAATAACCTCCCAAAGAGCATAATCAGTGTGAGTAATATATTGCTCCATTCTCATGCTCCAGAGATCATAGTCTCTAGTTTTGAGTACTGGAAGTTTTAGTGCAGACACTATTTGGGTAGTTTCTGATTGTGACTCAATCTTCTCTTTGAATGTGAAATCTTGTATAGATGTAGTTTTCTTCTTATTCAAAGTTTCTCAACTTGGCTTTGATACCACTTATTGATCCCTTTTGAACAGATCTTACTTAGCTTGTAATACTACAAACTATGCGGAATCTAGCTTGTAATACTAAGAAGAACAATGAAACAGTAAAACAAGATCTTGCTAAACTTTCAATATATTAAACACAATCAAAGTTACAGAATAACCTTGAAACTATGAATACTAACTAAATTTGCTATGAAAACTATATAAAACTTGATATCTAGATCAATGTCGTAGGGTTCCTTATATACATAAAGGAAACCCTAATAGGCTTACAAAATGCGTTACATGATCATGCATATCTATTCTTAATATATCTCATGCATATCACATAAGTAGTACTAACTATTGTAACTAACAGTACTAATAAACTAACAGTACTAATATTTTATACTGACAGTACTAACTATAACACTAATAGTACTAACTTAGCTTGGTGGTACTAAGTCTTCTCTTAGCTGTACTAAGTTGAACCAGCAGTAGACACTTGTAGAATCCCTTAATTCCTAACACTCTTATGAGAGGTGAATCTTGGGGCATGGTAGGGGTCTTATCAATGTTACCACTGCCCTGTCCTACTTCTACGCCAGTGATAGTAGTGGCAGCCCCTCCGTATCTGACATCCACACCTGTGGAAGCAGCCTCATCTACAACATGGGTCTGAGTAAGAGATATGGGCTGAGGAACCACAGATTCATGTCTGATAGTTTTCCTAGATGTTGGTGAAATTGGAGGTTATGAGGTTAATGGAGCACTAGTGGGTATGTGATAGGACTCAACTGGGTGTGTTGATCCTTCACACTGAACAACTGGGCCCTAAATAATCATTGTAGGAAACAATGGAATATTATCCCCAGCATAACCCTTTGAATCCCTCTTCATATTGCTAAAAAGTTTTTAAGTGTGGGTAGGAGAAATATAAAGTTTAGTGTGAGGTTTAAGCAGTCTCTTTTGCTTATTTAAAAACACCTGAATAAATCTTGGATACATTAAAATTTTGTGTTTACTATCTAAGTTTTTCACCATACCATCAAAAATCAGTTTAGAAAAATAAAATTACCTATTAGTGGCCAAGCAAATAATAGCAGTTGCTATATTGCTACTGAATTGTTCCCAAAAGATTTTCTTAGGACTTAGACAATGTAGGATGGTATGAATGAGAAATCTCCATTGAGGGGAAAAGTGTCCTTTCTGAAAGGTCAATTTGTTTAAAGTTGACACATACCCCATTAAGGAAAGTTGTTCAAAGATTTTAGTATTTGACAAAGAACTAATACCATCAGAATCTGCTAATTGGAGATGCCTTCTAACGGATGCCTCAGTAACAATCTTAACTTTGCCATCTATTGTAGCAGTTAATTCAACTTCTCCAGTATCAAGTGTTCTGGCAGTAGCAGTTTCCCAAAACTATTTGATGAAAGAAACATAGATAGTGGGAATTTTTGTAAGAGCATACCTTATGATACTAGCATTGAGAAAATTTACTATTTGGTGAAATTCTTCACTTCCCTATGTTTTCTTCAAGTAGGCGACCATGTTGTGTGTGTCACAGAATTCCAAATTTGCCATTGTTGATTGAGAAATGTTCTATTAGAGTTCTGGGTTATAATCGTGTATAAGAGTATGTGTGTTTGGCAAAGTCAATTGAGATTAAATAGATATCACTTGAGGTTTTGATTGGACCGACTGAATTTATCTTGAAGAAATCTTGTGATTTAAAGAAAGATTATGATTTATCCAGAATAAGGAAACCTATAAGTGAAGTAATTGGCAGAATTATCTCAAACGGCTATATTTAATTGCCAAAAATCTGTTATTCCTAAACAGTACTAACGATAGCATAGTAATACTAAGTTTATCCTAACAGTACTAAGTAACCCTCAGCAGTACTAACTTTTAAGTTACCAGTTTTAACCTCAATTTCACTTCAAAAAGCATTCCTATCAGCAATTTTCATTCTCACAAGCTCTCTTAATGTTTTTATTCTCACTTTATCTCTCAATTCTTTTTCTCACTGAATCACTTTGTCTATTTTTATGTCACACATTTCTCTTTCTGTTTTTCAGCTCACCAATTCTCTCAATTCTTTTAGCTCACAAAGTCATTCTTTCTATTTTTGTTTCACACATCTCTCTTTCTATTTTTCATTCTCACCAATTTCTCTCATTTCTTTTAACTCACAATTCTCTATGTGTATTTTTAATTTCTCTTAATGCTCACAATATTAATTATAACAAGCAGTAGTAAGTATAACTAACAGCATTAACATAGCAGTATTAAGTATAACTAGCAGTACTAATTATACTTACCAGTAAAAAGTTAGTCCAACAACACTAACTTGAATTTCATCATTAGCTGCTGTTCCATTCCATTTCAAGCAACATTATAATCTGATGCATATTAATACAATTAACCTCCCCTTAATCAATACTTCAAAGGTTAAGCATTCCTATACTTGCAATCAGATATTGAAATCTACCAACATTAAATGCTTTTGTTAGCAAATCTGCAACATTCTGATCTGTGTAAATCTTTATCATCTAAATAAGCTTATTCTCATTGGAATCTCTGATGGAATGATGTCTAATCTCAATGTGCTTAGTCTTTGAGTGAAACACTGGATTCTTAAGTATGTAGATGGTGCTTTCATTGTCAATGAAAATCTTGGTATTCATGAAATTGTATCCATAATCCAGCATTTAATTTTGAATCCAAAGTACTTGTCCATAAAAAAAAGCAGCAGCCATATATTCTGCTTCAATAGTAGAGTTGGCAACTATAGTTTGCTTATTGCATTGCCATGAAATCAATCTGCTTCTAAGAAATTGACAACCTCCTGTTGTGGATTTCCTATCTAAACTTGCACCAGCATAGTCATTGTCAGTATAAGCTTCCAAATCAAATGGTGAGTCCTTAGGATACCAAAGGCTCAAATTAGGTTGACCTTTTAAGTATCTAAAGATCCTTTTTACAGCATGAAGATGTGAAACTTTAGGTGTGACTTGGAATCTTGCATAACCACATACAACAAACATTATAACAGGCCTTGAAGATGTTAAATACATCAATGAGCCAATCATTGATCTATATAAGTGAACATCAACATCTTCGGCATTTTCATCCTTCATTAAAGGCTTTGAAGTCTCCATAGGTGTACTTGTTGTCTTCACAGTTAAAAAACCAAACTTCTTCAAAATTTCATCCACATAATTGTCTTGACTGATGAAAATCCCATATTTATGTGTCACTTGTAGTCCTAAGAAGAAAGTAAGCTCACCCATCTTCTTCTTGTGCATCAATTTCTCAAACTCAGTGCATTATACCTTTTTAGTAGATCCAAAAATAATATCATCAACATATACTTGAACTAGTAGAATATCACTTTTGACTCTTTTAATGAACAAAGTCTTATCTATCTGACCTCTCTGAAATCCATTATCTAATAAATAGATAGATAAAGTCTCATACCAAGCTCTAGGCGCTTGATGTAGACCATATAATGCCTTTCCTACCTTATAAACTCTGTCAGGGAACTCCGAATCTTAAAACCCTAGAGGTTGACAAACATAAACTTCCTCTTCAATCTTGCCATATAGAAATGCACTCTTCACATCCATCTAGTAAACTGCAAAGTCTTTGAATAAGGCATAGGCTAAGAACAGCCTAATTGCTTCAATCCTAGCAACTGGAGCAAAAACCTCATCATAATCTATTCCCTCTTCTTGAGTGTAACCCTGTGCAACCAGCCTTGCTTTGTTTCTAAATACAATACCTCTTTCAACTTTCTTGTTCTTGTACACCCATTTAATACCAATGGCTCTTTTGTCATGTGGTAAATCCACCAAGGTCCAAACTTGTTGTAACTTGAACTGCAGAAGCTCTTCTTGTATAGCTTTTATCCAGCTTGGATCTTTTAATCCTTGGATTACCTTTTTGGGCTCTTTATGGGATAGGAAACAAGCAAACAGACAAGTATAAAGGTCTTTATGAGTTTTCCCTTCATAAACATCACTAATAAACCCTTGTTCATTTGTAGTCTTTGTTATTCTCCTTATCTTTACCCAGATTGTACATCACCAATCACATGATCAAGTGAATGATCTTTATGGATTCTTATATTTGAAGTAGAAGGAACTAGATATGTGGCAGTAATGTTGCTCATATCTATTTCTATTTCATCGCCAAAGAAATCAGCATGTGTGGCTTCAAGTAGAGCGATAGTAACTGTTGGACTAACAGTATTAATATTTAGGCTACGAGTATTAACATTTATACTAGCAATATTAATACTTGGCCCAACAGCATTAACATCTTGAGTACTATTTTCAGGTCTCTCTTGATCATCAATTCCACTTTCCTTGTTTACACCTTCATCATCCTTCTTTCTAGCATCACTAGAAGCTTGTGGTTCATCATTACTAGCATTCTTTGAAAAAGAATCAAATAGTGAACCATCTTTCCACTATGGCATCAAAATGTAGTCTTGGCTAGATCCTGTCTCCTTGCTTTAATGACCTGCACCAATACTTTCTTATGTACCTACAAAATCATTAGAGTTTGTACTTGCAACAACTGGCACATAATTCATTAATTTTGTTAGAACATCAATATCAAACAGCCACTTTGGTCTATCACCTGCAATAATAGGCTTATCCTCCAAGAACCTAATATGCAACCTTTCTTCTACTTTCTTAGTTCTAATGTTATATACCCTAAAAGCCTTACTATTTAATGAGTATCCAACAAAGAATCCTTCATCTGACTTTCCATTAAACTTACCTAAATAATCTAAGGTATTAAGAATGGTAACATGGCACCCAAATGGTCTCATGAAGCTTAGAGCAGGTGTTTTACCTTTAAACAGTTCATAAGGGGTCTTGTTATGAGGCTTGATAACTAATACCCTATTCTGCACATAGCAAGCAGTATTAACTGCTTCAGATCAAAATGTAGTAGGTAACTTAGAGTCTGCTAACATGGTTCTAGCAGCCTCAATTAGTGTCCAATTTCTCCTTTCAGCAACACTATTTTGCTGAGGAGTTCTAGCTATACTAAATTCCCTCTTAATGCCTTTCTTTTCACAAAAATCACTCATAGCTCTATTCATGAACTCTGTTCCATTGTCACATCTGATTATCTTTACTTTCTTTTCAACTAGATTTTCTATCTCAGTTATAAAGCTCTTAAGAATGCCACTAGTCTCATCCTTAGTTGCAAAAAAGAAAACCCAAGTAAATCTGCTATAATCATTAGTGACAACAAGACAATATTTCTTATTCATTAAGCTGCTCATAAAAGTTGGACCAAACAAGTCCATATACAACATGAATAAAGGCTGAGTAATAGAATTCTGAATCTTGGACTTACAAGAGGCTTTGTGTTGCTTTCCCTTAAGGCAAGCAACACAAGTTTGGTCATTTTCAAAACGTTTTGTAGGTAAACCTCTACCAAGATTTTCCTTAACAAGTTTATTAATAGTTTTAAAATTTACATGACCTAGCCTCCTATGACATAGCATTGATTCATCAAGTGTGGCCTTTGCAACAAGACAAGTTAAACACTCGTTAGGAACAATATTCTTCATATCAACACTATACATATTGTTTTTTTAGGAACTTAAAGTAAAACCTGACCTTCATCAGTTAACTTAAAGTCAGGAGACAGAACAAAATGCCCAGTGTCAGTAAAAAGAACACTGTTCTTTTTGTCACACATATGTGAAACACTAAAAAGGTTAAACTGTAATTCCTTGACAAAGTACACATCCTCAAAATCAATCTTACCGGTTTTAAGAGTTCCTTTACCAATAATTTTCCCTCTTTTGGCTCCTTCCTCAAAGGTAACATATCCTCCATCAAGTTCCTTGAAGTTTGAGAGATAGGACATGTTCCTTGTCATGTGCCTTAAGCATCCACTGTCAACATACCCTTGATCTTCTTTTTGTGGATGACCCTGCACATAAACATAAGGAAATTAGTTTCCTTTAGGGACCCAAGCCATCACTGACTTGGATCTGCCTCGTGCATCAACATAATTATGTATCTTCTAAGTAATTGATGCACTATTAAGTTTGGTAGGTCTCCAAACCCAGCATGCTGAGGCCTTAACATCATGAACCTAATTTACCCTTACAACATTAACTACTGCTGAATTTAGCCTAGCAGTATAAAATTTTCCCTTAGCAGTATTAACTTTTTGGCTAGAATTTTTGTTAGTTAATGTTGTTCTTATTTGATAGGGCCTCTTTACAGTTGATTGTGCTGATTTAGAAAAATGTGACATTGGTCTAGCATTATAAACTGTAGTTTTAGGATGAGCATTATTAACAAACCTAGCATTAAGTGATCTTAGGCCAGTTTTTATTTAAACTGCTCTTGGAACCATGTTCCTGTGAGCAATAGGGTGAGTCTTTTTAGCAAAGTAATTGTAATTCACCCTTGTATAAGAATTTCCAGATACCACCCTTTCCCTTTGATGGTAATTATAATGAGCCTGCACATAGTCAAAACTTCCACAGATAAAACAAGCTTTATTATACATCACAAAGTTACTTCCTAGCTGTTGGGACTTTTGATTATTCTAGTTTCTTTGATTTCCCCTAGGACTTTGTGACCTATACATTTCAGCATACTTAACTGGTTTCCTAACTAGTTTTTCTTGTTCTTTAGGTCTAACAAATTCTATCTTAGCTACAGTAGGAAAAACAGTTTTCTTCTCTAACTTATCATCTGACATCAACTCCTTAACCAATGGGGCATCAGGATATTCCCTAACCTTATTAGAAATATCTTCACTAACACTCTTACTAGTCTTAGGTCCATAACTTTCAAACTCAACCTGTTGGAACTCCTCTAGACCAGAGTTGGACAAATCAAACTTTAGGGGTGAAAATAACCCTATAGGGGGAGGTGGAACAACATTATATCTTACAAACCCTACACCCTTTCTACTTTTATCAGTTATCTGACTCCCTATTAATTTGTCTAGACTCTTAGAAGCATTATTAAATTTTTCAATTTTAAGTTGATTGCTTTCTTTTTCTTGCTTAAGCTTTTCTAACTAACTTTTAAGCATACTAAGTTTTGAGTCTTTATATGAGATATCTCTTTTAAGAAGAACAAGTTGTTCATAAAAAATAACCTCATTCTTTTTGTAAAAGATAAGTTGATTTTCTACAGATGCTAACCCTCTTTTATAAGTAGCTAAATTGAACTCATATTTGTTAAACTCTATTCTTAAATCATCAAGTTGAGTTTTAAGAGTTTCAAAGCTTTTTAGACAAGTTTTTGAACAAGTTTTGTCATTATGTACCTTTGAGTCTGAAAAAGCCATAAGAGCCATGTTTGTAGGGACTTCACCATCTGCCATATAGCTCTAGTCAAAACCAGCTCCATTAATAGCCACCATGGCTTTGGAAGAAGTTTCTTCTACATTTACAGTACTTCTAGAGCTGTCTTGATTCTTGTTCCTGTTATCTTGGTTCCTAGGTCCTCTACATTCCCTTGCAAAGTGTCCCATCATATGGCAGTTCAAACACTCCACCTTGGATTTGTCATATCTAGCTGTGTCACTTCCATTGATAGTGATCTTTCTACCAGTTTTCTAGAAAAACCTTCTTGTCCTCATGCTCAGCAATGCTAACTGCCACTTGAAATCCATCTCTTCTATGTCATCTTCATGGATTTGTTCAAGGTCCTCATATACAAGTTAAGACTCGTTTGGTTGACTGGTCAAAAAAGCATAAACAATGTCATCACTTAAGTTAGCAGTACTAACTTGAGTACTAGCAGTGCTAACTTGAGTGCTAGCAGGGCTAACTTGAGTGTTAGTAGTACTAACACCATAAGCAGTATTAACTTCATTAGTACTGCTAGGGGATGACACAAAAGCCATATTCTGATAACTTGAGCTTGTAGTTCCTTTAACCTCTTATTCAACAATCTTGAAATTGTTGTAGAGATCATCAAAGCTCATTGTGTCTAGATCAAGTTTATTCCTATAAACCACAACATGAGTATTCTACTTAGAAGGCAGACTTCTCAAAAATTTCAAATTGAGATCTTCTTGTGAAATATTTTCACCTAAGATAGCCAACTGACTTACAATCTTTTGAAGCCTGTTAAAAATAAAGTCAAGAGACTCTATTCTTTGAGCACTAAATTTCTCATACATTTGCTTCAGAAAAGTCTTTTGAGTCTTCTTTATGGATTCATTACCACCAAATCGTGTTTGTGTAGCAACAAACAAAGTCTTAGCATCCTTGTACTGATTAAATGTCATTAGATGTGTATTAGGAAGTGCCATCAGTAACATACTTCTTGCCTTCACATCATTCTTCTTTTGAGCCTTTTCTTCAGTAGTTATAAGACTTGGTATTAGTAAAGTTGAGGTACCATCAGCATTTGTTGTTGTTTGAGCTACTGGTTTGAATGAGTTTCCATTCTTTATGACATCCCATAGAGCATAGTCTTGTACTTGAAAGTATTGCTCAATCCTTAGCCTCTACATATCATATTCACATTGTTTGAGAATGGGCAACTTTGCAGTAGTAGTGGTTTGTGCAGTTTCTAGATCCATCTCTAAAAAACAAGCTAACTTTTTACTAATACATTAACTAACTTTTTACTGGTAAGTATAATTAGTGCTGCTAGTTATAGTTAATACTGCTATGTTAATGTTGTTAGTTATACTTACTACTGTTTGTTATAATTAATACTATAAGCATTGAGAGAAATCAAAAATAGACAGAGAGAATTATGAGTTAAAAGAAATGAGAGAAATTAGTAAGAATGACAAATAAAAAGAGAGATGTGTGAAAATAAAAACAGATAGAGTGAATTGGTAAGCTAAAAGAATTAAGAGAATTGGTGAGAATGAAAAACAAAAAGAGATATGTGTGACATAAAAACAGACAGAGTGATTCAGTGAGAAAAAGAATTAAGAGATAAAGTGAGAATAAAAAAAGAAAGGGAGCTTGTAAGAATCAAAATTGCTAATGGGGATGCTTTTTGGAATGAAATTGAGGTTAAAACTGGTAACTCAAAAGTTAGTAGTGCTGGGCATTACTTAGTAATGTTAGGCTAAACTTAGTACTGCTAGGCTACCGTTAGTACTGTTTAGGAATAACAGAATTTTGGCAATTAAATATAGCCGTTTGAGATAATTCTGCCAATTACTTCACTTATAGGTTTCCTTATTCTGGATAATTCATAATCTTTCTTTAAATCACAAGATTTCTTCAAGATAAATTTAGTCGGTCCAATCAAAACCTCTAGTGCTATCTATTTAATCTCAATTGAATTTGCCAAACACACATACTCTCATACATGATCATAACCCAAAACTCTAATAGAACTTTTCTCAATCAACAATGGCGAATTTGGAATTCTATGACATACACAACATGGTTGCCTACTTGAAGAAACCAGAAGGAAGTGAAGAATTTCACTAAATAGTAGACTTTCTCAATGCTAGTCACATAAGGTATGCTCTTACAGAAAATCCCACTATCTACATTTCTCTTATCAAACAGTTTTCGGAAACTACTACTGCCAGAACACTTGATACTGGAGAAGTTGAATTAACTGCTACAATAGATGGAAAAGTTAAGATTGTTACTGAGGCATCCATTAGAAGGCATCTCTAATTAGCATATTCTGATGGTATTAGTTATTTGCCAAATACTAAAATCTTTGAACAACTTTCCTTAATGGGTTATGTGTCAACTTTAGATAAATTGACCTTTCAGAAAGGACACTTTTCCCCTCAATGGAGAATTCTCATTCATACCATCCTACATTGGCTAAGTCCTAAGAAAACCTCTTGGGAACAATTCAGTAGCAATATAGCAACTGCTATTATTTGCTTGGCCACTAATAGGAAATTTAATTTTTCTAAACTGATTTTTAATGGTATGGTGAAAGAAATTGGATAGTAAACACAAATTTTTAATGTATCCAAGATTTATTCAGGTGTTTTTGAACAAGCAAAAAACACTGCTTAAACCTCAGACTAGACTTTATATTGCTCCTACCCACACTTCAAAACATTTAGGGCCCAGTTATTTCGGGTGAAGGATCGACACACCCAGTTGAGTCTCATCATACACCCACCAGTGCTCCATCAACCTCACAACCTCCAATTTCAACAACATCTAGGAGAATTATCAGACAGGAATATGTGGTTCCTCAGCCTAGATCTCCTACTCAGACCTATGTTGCAGATAAGGCTGCTTCCATAAGTGTGGATGTCAGATATGGAGGGGATGCCACTATTGTCACTGGCTTCGAAGAAGGACTAGGAAGTGGTAACATTGATAAGACCCCTATCATGCCTTAAGATTTACCTCTCCTAAGAGGTAACGCACTTGGAAGTGATAAGGGCATTTTGACACTTCAAGAATTGACGGTTTTATGTACAACATTGTCA
Source organism: Tanacetum coccineum (assembly GCA_026074375.1). Classification (NCBI taxonomy): domain Eukaryota; kingdom Viridiplantae; phylum Streptophyta; class Magnoliopsida; order Asterales; family Asteraceae; genus Tanacetum; species Tanacetum coccineum. Next base: position 18,682 of record BQNB010020667.1, on the reverse strand, counting down.
AAGAAAGTGGAGAGCTTGGATACAGACTTAAAGAGACCAAGCTAACATAAGGTGCTGCTTATACTAAGCTTATCAAGAAGGTGAAAAAGTTAGAGAACAAAGTTAAGTCTAACCAAGCTAGAAGAAGGGCTAGAATTGTTGTTTCTGATGAAGAAGAAGATTTGGAGGATACTTTCAAACAGGGGAGGAAGATATCTGAAATTGATCAAGATCCTACAATCTCACTAGTACAACATGATGCAGAGATTTAGGGGAGGCAAGAGCATGACATGGAGTTTAAATTTGATCTTGATGTTGCTAAGGATGTCAGTACTGCTGAAGAGGATATTAGTACTGCTAAGCTAGTTTCTACTGTTGGTGCAGCAGTTACTACTGCTAGTGTTGATGTTTCTACTACTACTGTTAGTACTGCCAAAGACAATGGTAAAGGTATAATGGAAGAATCTGAACCTGTACAAACCAAGACAAAGCTGCAGCAAGAATAAGAAAGACTTGGTTATGAAGCAGCTCTGCTATTACAAGCTAAACTTGAGGAAGAAGAGAGGCAGAGGATTGCCAGTATACAAGAAGTAGCTAGCTCTTTTAATATTGAAGAATGGGATGACATACAAGCTAGAGTTGAAGCTGATGAAGAGTTAGCACAAAGGTTACAAGCAGAGGAAAGAAAGAAGTACTCTGAAGCTAAAAAAGCGAGATTGCTTATAGAGCTTATCAATAAAAGAAAAAGGTATTTTGCTACACAAAAAGCTAAAGAAAGGAGGAATAAGCCACCTATACACGCTCAACAAAGGACCCATATGTCTAATTATATCAAGCACATGGGAGCTTATACACTATAGTAGTTGAGAAGTTATTCTTTTGATGAGATCAATAATCTATTTGAAACAACAATGAGGAGAGTACACACTTTTGTTCTAATGGATAGTGAGATTGAAAGAGCAATTCATAAGTCAACAGATAGAAGTTCAAAAAGAGATGCAGAAGAAGAACTTGCTCAAAAACGTTCAAAGAGACAAAAGACTAGAGAAAGCTCAGTATCAGCGGAAGAACCAAAAGATAAATAAGAAGAACTATCACAAGAAAGGCTACAGCAAATGATGATAATAGTTCCAAAGCAAGGAATGAATGTTGAAGCTTTACAAACTAAGTATCTTATAATTGACAAGGAGATTTACACTAAAGAAGCTAAGAAGTACTGGAAGATCATAAGAGTTGGAAATCATACTGAGGTATATTAATTCTTTAATGATATGCTAAAAGCATTTAACAAGGAAGACTTAGTGAAGCTGTGGAGTCTGGTAAAAGAGAAGTACAATTCAACAGAATCAACAGAGGACAAAGAAAGAGAGATATGGGTTGAGTTGAAGAGATTGTTTGAACCGGATACAAATGATGAGTTATGGAAGCTTCAAAAGCATATTCATGATTTAACTTAGAGGTTATATGATTCATGTGGAGTGCATCATGTGTCTACAGAGAAGGGAATAGACATCTACATGCTGATAGAGAAGGAGTATCCATTGTCAAGAGGAACTCTTACACAGATGCTGGTTGCAAAGCTCTTGGTGGAACAAGATAATGAGATGTCTAGAGAACTCCTTAGAAAGATATTCATGCAGGTTGAAATACTAAGAAGATGAAGTGTTTAGAAGAATCCTCTCAGAGAAGAAGATTTTAATTCAAGAAACTTGATGATTTAAAGGTAAATCACAAGTTTAGGGGAGGATTGTTGAGAATTAAAAGTCTTCATACTTAGTACTGCCAAGCCAACAGTTAGTACTGCTCAAGTTACAACTGCCAGTACTAACCAGTTAGTACTGCTAGAGTAAGTTAGTACTTCCAGTACTAACTTAAGGCAGCTGCATGAAGATTAAGACTGCTAAAGAGATAAAGACGTATCAAGAGATTTATATTGACTTATTTAGTGTATATCTTATAAAGTTAGAAGATTTGTGGTTATTTATTAGAATTATAGAAGACTTGTAGTTATCTTGTAAAAGACTCCTTGGTGTATAAAAGGAGGTCCTAGGTTATGGTTTTAGATATATACACATTCATATGTTTTTGATACATAGCTTCAAGGTTGTAAACCCTAGTACTACACAAAGTACTTGTATTATTGATAATAATAATATTAGAGCTTTTCAGTAATATCATTGTTCATACAGTTTACTGCTTCATTAATATTCTTCTATGTATTAAAGAGTAAATTCCGCATACTCTTTAGTATTCACAAAGTTTCTACCATAGTTGTTTTGGTTCTATCCAAAGTAACTTAACCTTTACAAGCCAAGGAATCAATCTTAAGTTAGGATCAACAGTTCCATTATCACATCTAATCACCTTAACCTTGTGATCTACTAGATTTTCTATCCCAGTTATAAAGGACTTAAGAATGCCACTAGTCTCATCCTTAGTAGCTAGAAAGAAAACCCATGTAAACCTACTATAATCATCTGTAACAACTAGGTAATACATTTTCTTCTTAATTATTTTTACAAATGTTGGACCAAACAAGTCCATATGCAATAAATGTAAAGGAAGACTGATTGAGTTCTATGTTTTGGACTTACAAGAGGCTCTATGCTGCTTTCCCTTTTGACAGGCAATACAGGTTTGATCATTTTCAAAAAGTTTAGAAGGTAAACCTCTTACAAGATTTCCTTCAACCAATTTATTCATGGTTTTAAAATTTAAGTGACCTAGCCTTCTATGCTAAAGTTTAGATTCATCAGATGTGGCTTTTGCAAAAAGGCAAGTTAAACCTCCTTTAGGAACTATGTTCTTTAAATCAACACTATACATATTGTTCTTTCTAGGAACTCTAAGTAAAACTTGACTTTCATCAATTAACTTAAAGTTTGGAGATAAAACAATACATTCAGTGTCATTAAAAAGAACACTATTCTTTTTATCACACATTTGTGAAACACTAAAGAGATTAAACTTTAACTCTCTCACAAAATACACATTTTCAAAATCTAGATTACCAGTTTTAATGGTACATTTTCCTGTGATTTTCCCTCCTTTGGGGTTCCCTCCAAAAGCAACATATCCTCCATCTATCTCTTCATAGTCTGTAAGATAGGACATGTTCCTTGTCATGTGCCTTGAGCATCCACTATCAATCACTCCTTGATCCTGTAAATCTATTTGTGGATTGCCCTGCACATTAGATAAGAAAATCAGTTTCTTTTGGGGACCCAAGCCATCACTGACTTGGATCTGCCTTGTGCATTAATATAATCAAACTTTTTTAGGGTGATTGATGCACTGTTGTGTTTAGAAACATGGTCTAAAACTTTATGCTTTGGTTTCCAAACCCAACAAGCTGAGGCCTTAACAACATTAACTACTGCTTTTGGCCTAGCAGTGCATCAATATTAACCCTTTGAATAATATTACTGTTTTTAAATGTTGTGTTCTTATGAATGGGCCTCTTAACAGTTGAATGTACTGTTTTAGGAAGATATAACATTGGTCTAGCAGCATTCAATATTGTTTTTGAGTGATTTTAATATTATTTTCTTTTTTTTTGTACCATTAACGTTGTCTGGCAGTATTAAGCCAATACTTGCATAATTTTAAAATATTTAGTCTAGCAGTATTAACTGATACTACACCAGACTTCATTAGTACTGCTCTTGAAATCGTGTTCTTTTTAGCACATGGGTGAGTCTTTTTAGCAAAGTTTTGATGATTCACCCTTTGAGCATTGTTCCAAACAGGTTTTACCATCCTTTGATTTTGAAACTATCTTTGATGGTAATTGCAATCAACCTAAAAATGATCAAAGCTTCCACACACATAACATGCCTTATTAAACATCTCAAAATTGCTTCCTAGTTTTTGAGACATCATATTGTTCTAATTTCTTTGATTGCCTCTTGGACTGTGAGTGTTTTGCCTATGTTGCTCAACTTGTTTAACAGTTTTCCTAGCAGTTTTTTTGTTGTTGTTTAGATTTGACAAACTGTTTCTTAACAATACTAGGCCTAACTGTTTTCTTTTTAATTTTAGGCTGAGACACATCCTCTTCCTCATCATCTGACACCTATTATTCAATACTTGGGGCATCATCACACTTCCTAACTACCTTAGGCTTTTCTTCACTAGACATAGCTTTACTGTTCTCAACTACAGGTTCATTAGCAAACTTATCTAAGCCAGTAAAAGACAAGTCAGGTGTTGGAGGCATGAAATTTCCTGTGTAAGGAGGTGGAACTTCATTGTAATTTTCATAGCCTAAACCTTTCTTGAAATTGTCAACTATCTGACACTCTATGAGCTTGTTTAAACTTTTAGATGCATGTTCAAATTTATCTACATTAAATTGAATGCCATCTTTTTATTTTTGAACTATTTCAAGCTTCTTCCTAAGCTCTCTAATAGTTATTTCTCCTATATGAGTTTCAAATTTTAAGCCCTTAATATCTTCTAAATAAATAGACTTATTTGCTTTATAAACTTCAAGTTTTTCTTCCACTGATCTAAACCTGTCTTATAAGCTAGAACCATTAACTCAGATTTCTTTAAATCTTTTAATAGTTGATTATTTTGAGATTTAAGAAGTTCAACAGTTTCTAAACAAGATTTTGAACAAATAGAATCATTAGATAACTCTTAGTCAGGACTTGAAGATGAGAAAGCCATGAGTGCATAATTAGGCCCTTCCTCTGCCTAATCACTTCAGTCATATCCACTAAGACCATCACATGACACCAAAACTGTGGAAGTAGATGTTTCCACAGGCACACTCCTTATTGAGCTTTCCTTGTTCTTGTTATCTTGATTTCTTGGAGCTCTGTACTCCCTAGCAAAATGTCCCCTCTTATGGCAGTTGTAGCACTCCACTTTGGACTTATCAAAACCAATAGTCTTATTGCCATTAATAGTAAGCTTCCTTCCTGTATTCTTCAAAAACCTTCTTGCCCTCATAGTCAACATGGCCATTTGCCATCTCAAATCTATCTCTTCCATGTCATCTGGATGGATTTGTTGCAAGTCCTCATGTACAAGTTGAGGACTATTTTGTTGACTAGCAAAGAATGCACAAATAACAGCATCACTCAAGTTATCAATATTTGTAGAGTTAGCAGCATTAACTTGAGTGCTAGCAGTAGAAACTCCATGAGCAGTATTAACTGCTTCATTAGTGCTGCTAGTGTTGTTATTTGAAGAGGACACAAAAGCCATGTTCTGTGTGCTTGAACTTGAGCTAGACATCCCTTTAACTTCTGGTTCATACACCTTGAGGTTGTTGTAGAGATCATCCATGCTCATTGTATCCAAATCAGCTTTATTCCTCCACACAACAGCATGTGTGTTCCACTCAGGTGACAAACTTCTTAATAACTTTTGATTAACATCTTCTTGTGAAAGCTTTTCATCCAAAAGCTCCAACTGACTCACAAGCTTTTGAAGCCTATCAAAAGTTTGATCAAGCATCTCTGAGCTTGGAGCAGTGAAGTTTTCATATTGCTGCTTTAAGAGATTCCTTTGAGTCTTTCTTGTAGCTGCATTCCCACCAAATCTCTTTTCAACAGCTTCCAGTAACTTCTTAGCATCCTTTATAGAGTTAAACTTTAATTGATATTCATTAGGAATGGCCATCATTAAAGTACTTCTAGCTTTTACCTTTAATCTTCTCTGAGCCTTTTCTTCCACAGTTGTAATAGGCATCACTGTCACAACACCTTCCACAGTTGTTGTTTTTGACAAGGTTACACCATTCGATATGACTTCCTACAATGCATATATGGATATATTGTTTAATCCTCATCCTCTATATCTCATACTCACCAGGTTTGAGCATGGGAACTTTGGATGCAGCCACCATGTGTGCAGAATCTTGATCCATATCTTTAAAAAAAGATCTTGTGTATAAAAACAGGTTCTTCTCTTTCAAAGCTTCTTAACAAGCTCTGATACCACTTGTTGATCCCACTTCAATAGATCGAATTCCTTAAGCTTGTTTAAGGTTTAGTTATATTAGATAAATCTAACACAACTATAGTAGAAACTTTGTTTGAATGTATTAAAGATTATGCGGAATCTAATCTTTAATATTAAGAAGAATTATCAATGAAACAGTAATTCTATGAACATATAATTCAACAAACAAGCTCCAATATTATTAATGATAATAATACGAATACTCTCAAAGTATTAGGGTTACAAAGACCTTGAAGCTAAGAATTATACGACTAAGATTGATTTTTGGTTTTGGTTCTGGTACATCAAACTCTATGCCCTAGGACCTCCTTTTATACACAAAGAGTCCTAGTCGGCTTACAATACTTCCCTAAGTATCTAAAATCTTTTCTATAAACAACTAATACATATCATATAAGCAGTACTAACTAGCAGCATTAACTTGATATTCACTAGTAGTAGTAACTTCAAGCATATTTTCACTAGCAGCATTAACTTCAGCTGAGCAGTCTTAACTTTGTACTAGCAGTAGTAACTACTTAGCATATTTTCTTTGAAGTTCATCAGCAGCACTAATATTCACTAGCAGTACTAACTGTGTACTAGCAGTAGTAAACACTTAGCATATTTTCTTTGAAGTCTCTGAGCAGTACTAACTCCAGCTGAGCAGCATTAACACAAACATGAGCAGCAGTAATTCAAACAACATCAAGAAGACTTTTAATCCTAACATAGGTTTAGAATAGGATAGAATTAACATAGATTAACTAACCAAGATATTAATTAAATTGATAGATTTAACCTCGCTTCAAGTGTTCGACACCATACTTACCATGAAACTACTACCGATCGGGTACACTGCCCGTTAAAGTGTTGTTTTTGGTTTAGTCGGTAAAATATAAATTTAAAACTTGAATCAATCAAATATACACCACACAACGACACATCAGGAAAAATATGAATTTTAATAATTAGTGTGGAGTATATGAGCATATTAGCATGAAAACGGGTTGGTTACCAATGTAATCACGTAAATGCAGGTACTTGTTTGTGTTTATCATTATTAAATTCATACCTGGGTCCATTAAATAGCAATTTATCTGCCATGTTTTTAACATCAACAATAGAAATTTATAAAGTAGATAGTATTAGAATTATTTTAACTTTAGATTAATAATACATGTGAATCATAATGTTGAACACTAAACTTAAACATGTTATAGTGGATATGGTCTAAATAAAAAATATACAATAATGGCTCACAAATATATAGGGATGGGAGACTTTGCAGATTATCCCAGTGTATACTTTCACCAATTATAATTGCTTAAGTAGTAGTTCAAGTCCCACCACAAATAATGAAAAAATAGGTAAATAGAATTACTATTAGGTATCATACATACTTGTACACAGTTTCTCCATTGCCAGGTTTGTATATTTACAGTCTTTAGTAAACATCATGACTGAGTTGGTCAGGTCCAACGTTGCATTTACGAAATGCAACACTTTTTCTTTTCAACCTACAATCGGAATGATATCACGTTATCAGAAGAAATCACCAACTACCCTAGCAGCATAACATGCAAATGCACTTCAGTCAACATAAACTTGTATACTATAACTCTAGACCAAATATCCAATAAAAAATCTCTAGGACACTTTATCTTAACTGCAGGTTTACGAAAACAAAAAACTAATCCTCTTATAAACCACAAAGTTGCAATTAAGTGTATGTTTCCAACAATATGACATATAGTTTTTTATACATAGACACTAATGTCGATTTAATCTGCTTGCATACCCCAAATTTAATTTGTTTGCAGAACCCAACATTTCTTTTTCTTATACAGAAACTAATAGGATGGAGTGTAACACTTTACCTGCGTGGTGGTGGATGTTTGGATGGCAAAATTGTTCTGAATTTTCCTACACATGCGTAATAAATGGATCCAGTCGTATCACTTGCAATCTCCATCATAACATATATACCTGTCAATCCATAGACATTTTGGTTATTAACATTTTATAAACATCTAAATTATTTACAAAATTAGGTTTTTATTCCTATTAGTTTTGAAGAATCAAAGGTGTAAAAGTCTAACCTATGCTCTGATGATAGCACCCCGCTTATGTCGCTCAGCCTTATCCACAATAGACTTTGCCTTCTCAGCTTGTTGTGTACCATACAAAATTTATTACGGAGTATCTGTTAACATCATAATGGAAAAATATACGTCCATGATAAAACACCTACATATTCATAAACTTTAAGTGTACAATTTTACAACCACTTCAATCTCTTAATTCATATAAATCAATCTTAACTTGCAAGAAAAAAACCTTAGAATTTACTATCAAAAAATTTGAATATCTGATATGGGGCCAATTATCTTGACTCAGTTAGCAACTGGAATAAGCATGCTGGCTGGTGAAGCTGTAGTTAAGTCAGTAATGGACCAATGCAACATGGTGGGTCCTGGTTCTGATAGGTTTCCAAAGTGTGCTTGTTGCAATGGCTCTGGTCGAGTTAATTGTTTATGTAACAGGTGGTCTGATGGTGATCGTGGATGTAAGGCGTGTGCTGGTTTAGGACATATGGTTTGTAGTAGCTGTGGAGGTGGGGGTACGGGTCATCCTCTACCAGTTCAGATATCGGTTTGTCCTCCAAACCGGCCTTACTAATAGCTATGGGCCAATCAATGATATTGCTTACTCACCATTCATTTCTTTAAGAGCACCGTCGAGATCAGTCCCATATCCTTTCATATTTCATGTTCGCTTATCTCAAACAACCTAACAAATGAGAGTTGCCATTACATATAGTTGCTAAACATAAGTAAATCAAATTATATGATATGTACGACCACGGACCATAATCGACAATGGCAAATGTAAAAGAGTAATGGTATGTACATAAGTAACAATCCGATTTTTCTCAAACACCAAGTGATATTCATTACGCAGAAACGATGCAGTAAAATGGCTTGATAACTGAAAGAAATGCTTCAGTCTAGATTACCTTGGAAGTTCTTCGGGTTTAGTTTGGGTGAAAAATAGGTGGGTAAAGAACTCCTCAAAGGTCAACCTTTCTACTATGCACCTGAATAAAATCAAAATATTAGAACAAACAGGAATCAGACTTCTTATGACGTTAAATATTAATCATGACTTGTACTGATATGTAAATGAAGTCTACAATTCAAATTTGACAAAAGAGGTCAGAATTATCCTAAAGCGACTACCTTTTTTAAAAACACGATGACACATTACAATATGGCTATAACGATTGACTATATAAAAATGAAATATATTCTGCCAAATGGATTAATCTATGAACTAAGAGAGTAAAAAATTGTAAGATACGATGCGACTTATACTCAATGCTATGCATAAAATTCAAAATCACTTGATCCCAATAGACTAAAAAGTGAGTAAAATCGTAATAAAAGCTTGACTTCATCAAAATAGCAAGTTGAGAATGAAGTGGTTATTCTTTTTAGATTAGTGCCTCCTAATTTCTGATGCCATTTTGTAACGTACTTTTATATTCATGCTCCAGCTCAAGAAAGGATAGTATTAGTTCTATTTTGGAACATAGTATTGTTATAGTAATTGGTAGCTTTGTTTGAAACTTTTTGAGATTAGATAGGAGAACCATATCTTCCTAACTGCTCTTTAATAAAATGCTTAATAGTATACTCGAGCCCTGTTTGAACTATTTCTATAATGATGTCTTTTTACTATATTATTTTGGCAAAGTAGCAGTTAAAACACATTCTCATCTCGATAGTACATGCAAGTGAAGAAATTAATTGAGATACACATACCATGGATAGGACTGTGCTGTCTTTGATCTTGAGCAAAAACTGCTGCTAATAGGACTTTGTAATAGACCTGAAATTGCTGAAATTTAAATGATTTAAAGATCAGATTAAGGATGATAAAATTTTATGCAAGAGGAGACAAACAGTAACCAAACTATCTTCAAGGAACTATCCCTTCAACCCTAGATCACACCCATAATTAGTGCGCGAATGCATGCAAAGAAATAACAACCAAACATGTCAAAATATGATGCTGGAACAGTTGGGAAGAAAATCCAACCTAACAACCACGATGTTATGATATCTTATTCAAAGGGCTTATCAAGCTATCTAAACTTAAAAAATACAATAAGATAAGTCGGTTCAATTGGCGGCGCTTTAAATTATAACTATGGAGACAAAAATACAACAGTTCAGATTACATGTCTATAATCTTAAGTCGACCTCTAGTCTACCACATTTCAATATCTCATGTATGAAGCGAGTCTTCATCATTAGTTACTTCTCTTCTATTACGTGTAGTTTTAGATCAGTTGAACAAATACATAAGAAAATTTTCTGGTTTTTACCCAAACACCCCCTTACTAACTAAACTTGTTCATATAAAAAACCACTTACATTCTGTAATCAAACCAAACCATTAATCTTTCGCCTTGGGAAATTTTACATACGACATTCATTCAAGCCAAAGTAACAAATTTAATACACAAAGCTAAAAATTATATGAAAAAGTAATTTTAATAACTAAATTACGATAACTTACCTAAAAATTATTTTGAGGTCAACGAATCTTCAGGTTTTCCCACTGCTACTATTCATCTTCTTAACTCTAAAATTTATAAAAATCAAATAATAACCTTTAGAATATTACAATCAAAGATATAAGCGTCAAAAAAGAGATACAACATCAAGCAAAAAAGGATCTTGTGGCTGTAAGAGTTTGCCAGATCATTTGGATTCGGAGCCGCTATTGGTGGCCGGAATCTAAGCAAAGAGAGTAAATGAATGAATTTAACCTGCAAACAATAAGCACCACAAATTGGAAATCTTTAATCACAAAAAACAATAACATAAACCTAAAACCTAAATAACATTCCACAACAAAAGCTATTAAAAATCATGATCTCAAACATAAATAATTTATTTACCCATTTGTTTTGTGAGTATAACTCCAACATCTGTTGGTATGCACCAGGATACTTTATTTGATTGTAATGGTTATTGCTCCATCAATGCTGATCTTAACTGCAAAATGCCTAACATCCCTAAAACTGCAACACATATTCAATTCTAAGGCAACTGCAGGGGCTAATGGTTTATGTGTCATAATGAGATTGAGTCATAAATACTGCGAATTCAATTTTGTGTACTGAATCTTTATATAGATATAGGTATATAAAAAAACTACAAAATCACGACATGTAACTACTTTATCTTTAGATCTGCATAAAATTACAAGAATACAACATGCAATAACTTTATCTTAACAATCAACGGTGAACAGGAACCCTAATACCCCAAATCACACTTTTTAATAACCATTACGATATGCCAGGCACAATCACATGTTATACTCATCATCCTGACAAAAACCCCTATAACAATTGAAACCTTACACGAATAAATTAAAAAAAGAACCCAATTTAAGATGGCATCTCTAACAAAGCAAATAAATAAACGAAAACCTGATACATACATGCAAAGAACCGATCAGATTCTAACGTTGTTTCTCTAGGTGCAATAGTTTATGCGTGCTTTCGGATTTTTATTCGGGTGCATGTGTGTCATTTTTTCTTAGTGTGTATTTGCTAGCAAACCACAATATATATATGTCCCACAAAAGACATCAAAACGACGTCGTCACACTTAATAAAAATACTAAACAGCACCAGGCATTTCAAAACGATGTCGTTCCACCCCAAAACGACGCCGTTTGGCCTAGGACCACTCAAACATGGCCTTTCTCACCCCCTAAACGACGTTGGTTTTGCCCCCTCAAAAAACGATCGTTTGCTTTGCTGTTGTATAAAAGGGTAACGAGATTGTATGCACGAGGACAATGTTGAGAGGGGGAAGGGGTGCGACATTATATGAAGCTTAATTCCTCTAAGGAATATTTTTCAACTAAACACAATCATAAACTAAAAAAAACCAATCACCCCTTACTATTATTTTTATGAATCCTAACATAATATTCTCCTCAAATGGGTGCAATCAAACATACACAAGATAAGATAGTTGTTAATACAAATAAGCCGTAAAAACATTTATTTATATTTTACGATCTATTAGTGTTTTGTCGATAACAATTATAAAATCATCAGAAGTAGAAAATAAAGTTTATATGTTTTAAACCAATAGTTTTCTAACTAAATAAATCATCATACATCATCCATCATTTTTATCATATTCATCGTTTGCATAATTTGTTATCATGGTCAACATCTGTCTTTATATAACCTAAACTACACATGTCATGATTTTTCGTCTATATGCTTTTTACAAATCAACTCGGATACTTTGTTCAAATAACAAATGTAAATTTTACATGTTTAAACAAACTTATAACTTTTGGTAATTTGTATTTTCATTAAGAAAACAAGTGTCTTGAACGTTTTATTTCTCTAAACAACATTTTATTACATTAGTAATTTAAAATGAAAGTAACTTTACATCATGCATTGCAGCATCTAAATCTTGAAAAAATCCCTCAAAGATTACAAAAGATAATTTAGCTAAAATTTGTATCTAGTGTCAGTCAGCCGGTTCCGTTGCATTATACTTGCCTGCACCATTCTAAGGAAGGTACTGCCCTAAACCCGTGAACAGTAGTAACCGGTTCCATGTGTTTACATTAGTCGGTACCATTCTATTGAAGGTACCACCATGAACCGATGAACAGTAACAACCGGTTCTCTTCCTGTATACTGGCCAGTTCCTTCTCAGAGAAGGAACCATAAGAACCGTGCTATATTGTCGAATATTGGCTATAAATATCAAGCCAATTCTCTTTTTTATCCATTCACACACACATTGTCCTTTGCATATTCTAACTTCTAATCTCATATCATATTTCATTTCATGTTTTAGTTTTGGTGATTTTCTTAATAGGTGATGATGTATCCGACTTTGCATATGAGATCAAGCCTCAAGTTCACTTATCGCAAGCATCTCTCATTCATATTCAAGATCTATATACTGATCTTATGCATCACATTCTTTTAAGTCATTGTTGTATGTGTCGAGGGTGTTTATGTTAGTTTTAGTGGGCTAGAATTAGGATTTCGGATGTGTGTTGAAAAGGGTGTAAGGTTGGTTCTACCTATGATTAGAACTCGGTATTTAGTTTAGTACCGAATAAAGGGTAAGCGATGTGTAACATTTGCCCTTTTTGTGTTTTGAATATTTCATTTATAGTCCTTTGACTATTTGACTTTTTTAGTTTATTCAGATAATGTACCGTGTGGACAATGGTGATTTTGTTAGGAATTGTGGTAATTTATGGTTATTTGTGCATAATATTCCTTTTTGAGGTTATTATTATGTTATTTGTATTTCGGGTGGTTTGATCCGTGAATCTTGAAAAATGCCGAAAAACAAGTCCTAACACGTCCGTTAATGTCTAATTGAGTTTTGAAGGGTTTAAAGTGAAAATATGTCGTGTAAATACTTTAGGTTAATGGAAAAGTATTTTTAAGGTGAATAAAATTACTAATTAACTTTGGGGAATAATTTACAGATGAGTTTTACGAGCTTTTAAGTGATCCCGACGTGAAAAGAAAGACCCAAGACCCATAGTATCCCATGGCCGGTCAAGATGGTCAAGAGGGACAAGGAGGCATGATTTTAGCCACTTTGTCTAGAAATGGTACATATATATTCCCACAACTAGACCTTTCCATTCATTCTTATTTTCATTTCAAAAAAATAAAACACACACTTGTGTGTGTATGGTGCATTCGAAATAAGCCAACAACAAAATTCCATAAATTTTCCAACTTTGATCAAGAATGTCATATTCCGGGTTGATACGAGTATTTGGGTATTCATTTAAACAACGTTTGGGTAGTCCGATTCGTGTCGAAATCTACATTTTTTTAAGATTTTCTTATAAGTTTTCAAATTTAAATTTTGTTTGTCCTTTTGGGTTTGTATTGATGCATATATGTTAGTTGTACAAGTTGATCGTTGTGAAAATCGATTTTTGGAAATGAAACGGATAAAAAAGGGGTGTTTGGTTCGTCGGATATAAAAAGAAAAAGAGGGGTTTTTGTAGTTTTGATGTTGTGGTCGCGATGGTTGAATAACATATGTTGCTAGATAGCTTATTTTTTATAGTAGCTTGTATAGCTTATTCGGGCTTATTTTTAAGCTATTTTGTGACTTATTTTGGGCTTAAAGGCCACGTTATTTTTCAAAATCTCTAGGAAAGTGATTTTGACTATTTTTGTGATATAGCGTATGTTTGTGGACTATTTTTATAGCTTATTATGGTTAAGCTTAATATATGTATTGTGGAGCTTATGGACTCATGGCCCAATAAGCCTATTTAAGTTGTGGCTTAATGGGAGGGCTTATTGTGGTCCGAATTATTTTCTACTTATTAGTATGAGCTTATGTATATAAATGGACCTTGGTTTTGGACTTGAATCGTATTTTGGACTTATAAATATCTTAATGGACCCTTATTGGGCCTTAAAGCCCAATAAGCGATATTTAGTCATTATAAGAGTTTTGACGAACTTTTTGAAAGTGAAATGTACTTAAGAAGTGATATTGAACGCTACTTTGGGAAAAACGTTTTAGTAAACGTTAAAGATATAGATTTTGGAGTTTTGTCGAAATGGTGAAAAATGTTGAAATTAAGGTTTGAAACCTTGGAAAATGTTGTATTTGAACGTACGGGTCATGTCGAAATTTTATAATAAGTTCTTTTACTTAGAAATTTTACCTAAGAAAGATGATTTTTGAATTTTAAAATAAAATATTATTTAATTACTTTATTTATTTAATAAATTCACTAAAAGACGAAAAATTAATTTTTCTCAAAAACTTCACAAATATGTTGTATTATGAGTAATACGTTTATCCTTTTTCAACCTCATTAATTTATGATTGTATTTTTACAGTAACTAAGGTTACACTGAATGGTCTTGTATCGAGTATATAGTATTTAATTATAAATTATGTAAATAAGTTTACTGATATTTGTGTTAGTCTATTTCTTTAAATAGTGTTGAGTATGTATTGTTAAGGTATGGGATTGCTTGGGATTGTTGGGAGTATGTCGTCAAACCGTCACTACTACTAAACTTGTTAATGGGTTAAGGTATAATCGGTCCTAAACTCTATGCTTCAAACGTGAGACTTGTTTTAGGAAAATTTAATGATTATGATATGGGTACATTAACTGGTATAAGGTCGTTTTTTTTTTTTTTTTTTTTGTTCTGTTGCGGAGTCGTCTGCATTTGCTTGTGTGAATTGATGATTTTGGTTGCTAAAGACTTAACTTGTAGGTGTGTGCTCGTAGCCCCATTTTGACTGGTCCCTGTGTTACGTGCGCGGGGAATTATGATTACTCAACGGTGGGTTTACCTCTTCAACACAATGTTTGTGTTTTGAATGTTTTGATCTTTTGAATCATTAGTCGGTGCGAAATGTGGTTTTTGGTTTTTGAGGACAAGATATGCGCTTATGACTGCTATTTGAATATTATGTGTTGTGTGATTATTGGAGCGGATAGGTACGCCTACCCTAGTTTATGTGGTCCTGTCATAATTTAGTGCTCCAGCTGGTAGGCCCTTTAGGTGTGTAAGTGACATATGGTGATTGACTAGCGAGGATGCTATGTCAGGAATTGTTTGCATATATATTCACTGTCATATTGCAATATTGGTCCACTATTTGAAACATTGCACAAACTTTTGGATTTTAATGAGTCACACTTCTACGAGCTCACCAACATTATGTGTTGACATGTTTCCGTGTATCACTTTTAGGTGAAGTAGAAACGATGAATAAGAATTTGTGATATGTGAGGGTAGACTAACGAAAGTAAACCATGTGGATTTTTCATGTGAAGTCTTGCTTGCCTTTGTGGTTTGATTAGACCTTAGTGTGTGTCTATATATATATATATATATATATATATATATTTATTATATATATATATATATAACCAAAATACCAAATACCAAATTATCGTATAAGAGAAGTATTTCAAAAGGTTTTTTTAAGTACAGGAGAATACTTTTATCGCCAATGTGTGTGTGTGTGAAACCTTCCCGAGTCGTATCCCGACGAGGCATGAATTAAAATCGAGGTTAAGTTCGTGATCGAGTGATTGAATGATCAAATTTTTGATTTGGGATTCTATTTCTACAAATAATATGCAAAAACAAATAAACGCAAGTAAACAATTAAAACAATTAAAGATTGGACCTAAAAACGTTAACTCCAGGGAATCTAAAAAACAGCGACTTAAAAACCTAAATTATCCAGATTTTACCACTACACAAGCATAATTTTATTTTATTAAAGATCCTAAATGATTTAAAAAATAATTTAAAAAAAAGAATTCTATTTTTTTGATTTTTATATTAACCACACACCTACCACACAACCCCCCCCCAATTCCCCACCCCCACCCCCCAACCCCCCTCAACCACAACACACACCAATCTCTACACCTCTCTTAGATCATGCTAGACCTAGATGTCGTAGAAATAATACCTATATCTATGTGAGATTGATTTTGTATAAGATCAAGTCAAAAGTAAAACCACTTACATAAAGCATCATAGAGACACACGGCTATTCTCCATCTAGATATGAGAATAAGAAACTAATTAGACGTCCCCCCCCTACGACTCCCATAACGCCACCGATCTCTCTCTTTGTAACCCCAACCTGTCACTCCAGACATGAAATAACCGCCCTCTACTCGCACCACTAACTACACGCCTTCGCTTGCCCTAACATGCTGATAAGAAAATAAGCACTCTAAAAACTGGTAAACAATATGGGTTAAATAATTAATATAACAAAAGTAAACGAAAAAACGTTCCCAAGGGCAGTTGGGGTAGTGGAGTCGAGTGTGGGTGTTAGAAGTGTTGCAGTTAGTAGTTAGTAGGTAGATGCAGTTAGTGTAAGGGTGACGGTCCTGGGTTCAAATCTATGTTTTATTCCTGGGTTCAAATCTAGGACTTCCCTATACGGCCAACATTTTTATTTTGCAAAAGTTTTTTTATGAAAAAGCTAAATTAAGCAAACTAAGCAACTTTTGTGAAAACACTTTTTATAAAAACCATAAATAAGCATAGAAATAAGCTAAAACAAAACTCAGATTGGCTTAAAAGTTTAACAGCTTTTTTTTGAGCCAAAACCAAGTAAAGCCACAAGCTCAATTAAGCTAACCACAAGCTCAATAAGCTATAAAAAGCCTAAAACTAAGTCTAATAAGCACCTAAGACAGATATTAAGCAATTTACATAAGCTGAATAAGCACAATTAAGGTGACAGAATTGACTTAAAAGCTAAGGCATTTGCCACTTAAACTGTTTTTGAGAAAAAGCTTCAATAAGCTTAAACTTAAACAAAATAAGCTACAAGGACCTTAATCCAACCTTAATAAGCAAAACTAAACTCAATTTAAGCACTGTAATAAGCTGGAAAACTTAAAAGAGCAAATAAGCTTTTGGGTCCAAAGATACTTAAAAAAACAGCCTACGAAGCACTTTTTAAACTAAAAATTAAGCTAGTTAAGCTATCATCTAAGGTCTAAAAGCTAAAAACAGATAAAGTCACTACTATAAGCTACTAGAATAGGCAAAAATTAAACATTTTGAAAAATTAATAAGCCAGAAAAAGACTTATGAAAAAGGCTGATTACACTATGTTTTTGGTTTTTTCAAAGGTTTTTTAAAATGACAAAATAGCCTTTGCAGCCTTGACTTTAAGCTAGTAAATGATGTTTTAAGTTTCTAAAAAGCTCAAACAGATTGAGCATAACACCCAGTGAGCTTGTGCAAACAAATTCAGACCCTAGAACAGATTTTAACTAATCTAAAAATGAGATTAAAAATGGCCTAACAATACTTAAACTAAGAACTCCATAAGGCAGATTGTTTTTGACAGATTGTTATAAAACTTTTAAAGACACCAAACCAGTTTCAAATTAACATGAAAACTAAGCATTCAAAGGCACTTAAAGAGCAATTTAAACAAATCCAATATATAAGCTGATTTAAATAAGCAAGAACCAAAACAGTTTAAGTAATAAGAAACTTAAAGCTTAGTGAAGCTTAAGGTGAGATCATAAGCTGTTTTCATAGCTTAAAGCTTAAACAACTTAACAAAGGATCAAACAAGAATTTCTTAAAATACCTTAAACTTTCATTAATACTTTAAAACGTTTACAATACTTGAAAGGAAATAACAATAAGCTTAAAAACTGTAAATAAAAATACAAGAAAAAGAACACCCTAACTATGATAATAAGCCCTCTATTTATAGCCCAAAGAGGAAGCATCTAGGTCCTTGGGTGTGTTTCTTGTGTGAGAGGAGTGAAAGCTCTCATCTTGGCCCTTGAATCGCCCTTGTGTTTCTTTGAACCCATCACAGCCCTTGATCTTTTTTCCTTGTCCCATCAACCAATGGGTCTTCATGGGATTGCCATGGTGGACTTGTATTTTGGGGAAATGTGTTAGTGGGGCGTGAGTTTGATTTGTCAGGTTGTAGGGTGAAAGTGACAGGGATGATGAATAGTGTTTTTGGCAGGAAAGGGTTTCATTTGTTTTGGGGTAACAGGGGTTAATGGTTAAGGGTAACGAGGTTAATGGTGTTAGGGACTAGCTATGTTAGTCCCCAAGGACTAATGGTGCAAAAGGGGTAAAGGATGTTTATAGTTAAGGGTTAATGGGTGT